>JANAVB010023995.1:19395970-19637115 GCA_029216955.1 Iris pallida
GGTCTTCTACACACCAAGTAAGGGATTTCCCTACGGCCTTCACCTGTCAGAGACCAGCTTAGCAAAGACCACCGGACCATTACAATGAGGTCCACCTCTTCCTATCCAGCATCAGAGGTTTACTCAACATCAGCAGCAGCATGGAGCACCACCATATGGTCGAGCTTTTGTTGTGACAGTTGAGGAGACATAGGCTACAGCTGATGTGATCACAGGTGATATTTTACTCTATTCATTTTTGCCACTACATTATTTAATTTTGGTGCATCACATAGCTTCATATCACTTGACTGCATGTAGAAAGAATTGTAGAATCATAACAGGCGAGGGTGTAGTACAGGTTAGTGATGCTGTGATTCGATCAGTATAGCCGGTAGAGAATTCTGGACCTAGCTCTCGTAATGCCACTTCCGAAATTCGATGCAGTACTTGGGATGGATTGGTTGAGTGAACATTATGCATTAACAGGGAAAAGTGACATTCCGACCACCAGGGGATCTACCATTTAAGGTCGGGAGGAGCACTACAGAGAAACTTGAAGAGATCAACTTCGGGGTAGTTATAGAGGAGAACGAACTTCCATATCCGATCATAGCAGAATTCTTAGTTGTTTTTCTCGAAGATTTGCCAGGATTGCCACCAGATCGGGACATCGAGTTTAATATCGACTTAGTTTCAGGACAGCACTAGTATCTCAAATTGCTACAGGATCCCCTAAGGAAGCAAAGGAGATGAAGGAGCAGATTGATGAGTTTGAAGGAAAGGGTTTCATTGGATCGAGTGCTTCGCCCTGGGGAGCGCCCGTTCTATTTGTACCCTAGAAAGATGGGACTGTCAACATGTGCATCGATTATCAGACCCTTAACAACCTCACAATTAAGAATAAATATTCATCGCCTCAGATTAATGAGCTCTTTGATTAGTTGAGTGGAGCGAATGTGTTTTCCAAGATAGATCTGCGATTTATATACCATCAGGTGAAAGTCACATAACAGGATATTCAAAAGACTGCTTTCAACACTCGACATGGACAATATGAGTTCCTGGTTATGCCCTTCGGGCTCACAAATGTCCCAGCAGTCTTTATGAACAAGGTTTTTCACCAGTACTTAGACAAGTTCGTGGTGGTATTCATAGATGAAATTTTGATATATTCCAAGACCCCGGAGTAGCACGAAAAGCATTTGAGGATAGTCTTACAGATTCAAAGGAAGGAAAAGTTATATGGAAAACCCTCTAAATGTGAGTTTTTATTAGATAAAGTGGAGTTTTGGGGGCATGTTGACGGAGGATGACATAACGGTGTACCCGAAGAAATTGAGGCGGTGAAGGCATGAGCTACTCCTAGTTCAGTAGCTGAGATTATAAGCTTCTTAGGATTGGCCGGATATTATAAGAAGTTTGTGTTAGACTTTGCTATGATTGCATAACCAATGACCAAGCTCACAAGGAAAGATGAAGAGTTTGTTTGGACATAGGCATGTCAGACAGCTTTTGATGAGTTGAAGAAAAGGTTAACTATGGCCTATGTTCTAGCTTTACCTTCAGGATCAGGAGGGTTCACTATCTACAGTGATGCATCTGAAAAATATTTGGGTTGTGTGCTAGAGCAGAATAAGAAGGTGATAGCATATGTTTCCTGGAGCTTGTAGCGGTCATATTTGCCTTGAAGCTTTGGAATCATTACCTATATGGTGAGAGAGTGGAGATATTTACAGATCAGAAAAGTCTGAAATATGCCCCTACTCAGAAAGAATTGAATATGAGGCAAAGGAGATGGTTAGAACTTATAAAGGATTTTGATGTCAACCTTTAGTATCATCCAGGGAAGGCCGATGTTATGGTGGTTGCACTCAGTCGGTTCACCATAGCAATATCTTTTTTACTATGACCGACATCTTCTAGAAGACTTGGAAAGCTTGGAAATAGAAGTTATCATTCCTGGGTTTGAAGGACATTTGATGAATATGCATATTCACTGTATGATAGAGAAGATTAAGGAGATTCTGTCTTTTGATGAGGATCTCCGCTGTATCAGGGAGCAAGTACGAGCATGTCTATTGGATGACTTTATCATAGCAGAAGATAGAACCCTAAGGTACAGTACTAAATTGTCTGTGCCTAAAGGGAGCTTGAGGAAGGAAATTGTGCAAGAAGCCCACCAGTCTCAGTATTCCTTCCATCCAGGGGCAACAAAGATGTACAAGGATCTTCGAGGGTATGTGTGGTGGTATGGGAAGAAGCGGAAAGTTGCCAGATTTGTCACCAGGTGTTTAGTATATTAGCAGGTTAAGGCAGAACGACAGAGACCAGGAGGTTTATTCCATCCTTTGCCTATTCCGGAATAAAAGTGAGAACATATTACTATAGATTTTATTTCAGGTTTACCACGGACATCCGGCGGGAAAGACGTTATATGGGTAATCGTGGACAGACTGACAAAATCAGCTCACTACATTCCATTCAAGGTAGGTCTATCAACAGAGAAGTTTGCAGAGCTCTACAAAAGACAGATCATATGGATACATGGAGTTCCAATTAGCATTGTTTCAGATAGAGACATCAGGTTTACATCTCATTTTTGAAGAGTCTGCAATAAAGTTTGGGCACTCTGTTGAAGTTCAGTACTGCTTATCACCCACAGATAGACAGACAATCAGAGAGAAGGATTCAGACCTTAGAAGATATGTTGAGGGTCTGTGCCTTGGATTTCGGAGGATATTGGGAGGATCATCTGCTCTTGGTAGAGTTTGCCTATAATAATAGCTACCAGGCTAGCATTGGCATGACACCTTTTGAGGCGCTTTATGGTCAACGGTGTCATACACCTTTTTCATGGGATGATGTTGGAGAGAGACCGTTACTTGGTCCAGAGATGGTTATAGATGCTGCAAACAAGGTCAAGCAGATTCAAAAGCACTTGAGGATAGCCAGGATAGATAGAATCATTGGACAGATAGTAGCTAAAGGCCCTTGAAGTTTGTAGCTGGGGACTTCGTATTTTTGAGGATTTTCCCGACTCGTGGCACCATCAGGTTTGGCAGAGGAGGTAAACTTAGCCCAAGGTACATTGGACCATTTGAGGTACTAGAGAAGATTGGGGCAGTTGCGTACCGACTAGCACTTCCATCCAGCTTAGAAGAGGGTACACAACATCTTCCATGTCTCCCAGCTTCGAAGATATATTTCATATCCGAGCCAAGTAGCAGACCATTGAAAGCTCGAGGTGGGACCCAGCCTGACATACTCAGATCAGCCAGTTGAGATTCTGGATCGCAGAAAGAAGCAGATGCAGAATCAGACCATCCCTTTGGTCAGGGTTGCCTGGAGGCATCACTCTCCAGGAGAGTATCTGGGAGGAGGAAGATGAGATGGGAGAGAAGTATCCGTACTTGTTTGAGATTTAATATTCTATCTTTTACTACATTTCCTTAAATTTCGAGTACAATTTTTTTAAAGGAGGGTAGATTTGTATCCCCTATTTTCCTTAATAAATAAAGCTCCCAATTTTTCTAATATCTTTTTAGAAATTGTTATAATATTTTTAGAATTACTTATTTGATAGATATTTTATTTGTTGAAGAATAGCAAATTTTCTAATTAGGCAACGACATAATTGTAAATATTAGAAAAATGGTGCATTTATTAGTAATTATTTATGATGTCATGGTTAACCAGTAGCAATTGGTGGGATGGTTACAAAATTGGCTAATCATGGACTAATTATTTAAGTCATGATTAATTAATTACCTGGAATGTTCGTTCCAACTAACCTAAACACTTTTTAACTAACTCCAACCACATTGTAACCACCTTAACTAACTTATAACCACTTTCTAACAAACTTCTAACAACCCCAACTAACTCCCTAACAACCTTTCCTAAAGGAGTGCACCTAGCCATAATTAGATCTAGATTCATTGACCAGGATAATAGTTTTTGTAATATAACAGAATATTTTTGCAAGGTGTAAATCCTTGAATCCAAATGAATTTTTTCTCTAAATAAAATAATTCATATTTTTTTATTTTAAAATGTAGGAAGTTGTTATATGTTCTTTTTAGAAAGGGGGAGTTGCATATGTCACTACCATATTTCCGTATAGGTTTATTTTCGAATAATTTAATTTTTTTTCTATTAGTGTGCCATTAGCATGATTAATTAATTTAAATTCATGGATTAGGAATTCCTATCTAGTTGGACCCTAGTCATGGCTGATTAGGTGCATGTATAAATATAGAGCCCAAATCACTTAGCCCCCAGCCTTCCTGCTAGCTAATTGGTATGGAGTTAATTAGGGCCTAGCTAAACCTAATTAAGCCCACCCATTAGAACCCCTTTGGTCGGCCACATATAGGAGGAGCTCACTCATTTCTTCCATTCTCTAAAAGTTTCCACACTCTTCCAATTTCTTCTCCACTCTTCTCCATGGAGTGCTAAGGAGTTGGAGAGTTCAATGCGGATTGATGGAGGCTCTAGCAAGGATTTGAGAGCCACTTCTTCTTCCTTCTTCTCTAAATTCGTAGGTCCTTGTGGTGGCACTATTTTACATAGGTATAAACCTCTTTCTTCTCATTTTCATGGCTAAATTCCAGGTAAACTTGTAGGAGACCCCTCTAATGGCTAGATCTAACCTTCTAGGTGGTGAAATAGGTGTTAGAGGACTCATTCCTAGTAGATCTATGGTTTAGAATAGTGATATTTGGGTAGCTACGAGATTGTAACCACCAAGTGTTTGATACAAGTCCTAAGAGGACTTTGTGTCATGTTTTGGTGTAGGTGTGGTCCATGTGTCCTAATTATGGTATCAAAGGTTGTGTCATGATACGATGTGCTATGCTTAGTCAATTGGATAATTTTTTTTACATATAAATGTGTCTCTATATGAGTTTGATAGTATATTAATTGCTATTGTCATATTTATGTAGGGGATTGGGAATGGAGGAGTGTGTGTCCTGGAGCCTTTTGTGTCATAACTATGTTACATGTATCAATATATTATAGGTATCATAGGCTTTGTGCATAATATTCATATTTGAGGCACAGGTTATATATATATATATATATTTTATATATATATATATATATATATATATATATATATATATATATATATATATATATATGGAATGTGTGCCTAGGTATCTAGGGAACCAATTTAGTATCATGATGACATTCTAGATTAGATTGTTCGATATCTCATACATATATTTATATGCATACATCTATACATAATCTTGTGGAATACTATAGATATAGGTGGTATATTTGTGCACATGATTTAATGGGGGAAAACTATCATGTGTGCGTGATTAATGTATATCAATGGCATGGCAAGATGTATGTATGTGTATTCCTGCATTGAGTGCAGCAGCACTCTGTCGAGAATGTAGGTCTGCACTGCACATACATGTGCAGAATTGTGCACTTGTGTAGAGAAATTGATATGCAGCAGGTAGCACAGATTTATCTGTGTGTGTGCTACCCTCAGGGGGCAGATCTTGTGTGAGCATCCTAGTTGTCTTGGTTTGTACCTATTGAATTTGGGGGGGGGGGGGGGCATTTAGAGCTTGAGTAAAGCCTGTGCGTATCAGTTAAAACCTGGGTTACGGTGTGAAGGAGCACACATGTAGCAGGGAAAACTCTCTGTATGCAGAACTGTCACGACCTGGTCCCAATTTCTTGGGTCGTATCGGATCCTGTCCAGCCTGCACCGTTGTTAAGACGGCGGCAGTAAGCTGTATCCACTATTGCAGGTAATCAACAACACAATTTAATTGCCACAACTTTTATTACTTCGTATATTAAAACCTTGTTCGAAACAGAATTACAATTGATAATAAGAACTGTCTTAAAACATCAAACATCAACTAGAAAATAAGATTACATCTAAATGGAAGGTTCATCAGTCCCTAGATCATCATCCTCTGGAAGCACAGCTGGGTATAACTCAGGATCATAGTAACTACTTATCAGTAGCTCAGCCTCATCAGTGAAACCTATTGGGGGTGGAGGATCCAGTCAGGAAAGGAGCAAAGTACAATTATGAAAATTAAACAATTCAACTAATAATTAGAAATTTGCAATATTAAACAGTTTTGAAATAATATTTTCCAACAATTCTACACGATAGAAAACAATGTGATTTGAGTAGATAATGACTATGACCGGCTTGGGTTGTACAATTGTATCCTAGCGATACGATATGGCTTATCCCCGTGTGTAAGAGGGGTAAGCTAATACAATCATTATACTATTCGGGGTATTGGCCATAGACACTACATTACTCCCCCAATATCCCACAATCAATCAATATTAATCAATACTCTAGGAGAGAGTTCCGTGTAACAATGTGGTTTAAGCATGCAGATAACAATTACTAATTAAATTGCTCAATAAACACAACCGTACTTGCCTTTGTTTATGACTGGAAACGATGTTGGTTCCGGGAAGATGCTAGTAGTGTCCTCGAAACCCTACAATTGAGAATTCCTGACTCAGCATCAAAAATTGAACCATTCTAGGTGTGCTAGTTACAATCTCTAGTAGCAAAGCCCTAGTCATATTTTATATTATTTAGCTAATCTACTGGAAATCGTCTAACGTCGCAATCTACGTTCGTTATTATTTTAATTAAATAAGTCGGTTATTTAATTAATTGAAAAAATGGCAATTACCAGTTAATTTGCAAAACTTTGTATTTTTATATCATATGTATAAAACTACATTTTTCTTTTAGTGATAAAACATGGACTTCGTTAACTTGCCAATATTTTATTCAAGTTAATTTTATCATGAAAAACCTTATTAATTTTATACAAAATAATTAATACCCAAATTATAATTACGCGTCTAATAGCGAAACCAACTCAGAAAAAGAAAGTAAAAACCTAAACTACACAATACAGGGTCACAGCGAAATAAATAGAAAACTGGGCTTATGCCCTTACAACCTTTACATAAATCGAATTTAAAAATAATAATAAAACTCAGGTGAATCCTGAACGCCGGGAAGCGGTCCATTCAGCAGGCCGAGGCCCTGCACCATAAATGCTAAAAAGCAGTACCAGTTTCAAAAATATAATATAATATAATATAATATTAAAGAGTCTCAGATTTGGTCCAAAGTATCACTTCGCATTCTAGCTAATGCCTCAACGTCCGGAGTGGCCGGTTTCGTTTGCATTACGCTAGGGCCCATAAACCGAATTTGGTCGTCGCCCGAAAAAAGGTAATCGAAAACCAAAACAACAAATCTTTTGCAAAAGCCGGTTTCGGAAATTAGAATTTTATAGAAATCCCCTTTTTTTAAAAATATTTTCTGAAAATTCGGGCAGCATCTCCTCTGTATTTGGGATAACCCAATCCTGGGAGGATGCCACAAACACAACCAATAAATGTCCCAACCTGGGACCCAAACGAATCCACCAATATTCCAACCCAGAAAAACACATCACAATATATATATACCAAAACCACAGAAACTTTTCCGAAATAAATTCGGAAATCCCGAAATGAAGTTCGAGGAACCAAAAATCCACAGAACTAAACAAAACTAACGAATCATTCCGAAATGGGATTCGGAAATTCCGAAACTACCATCGCCTAAATCGAATCCCGTAACGGGATCGGGGACCGTATCATCATCGACATCAAGAATAGGGACGCGGGGACACGAGGTATACCTTGGGTTGCTCGGCTAGAGCTCTCAGATGATATTAAAGAAAGAAAAACCACGGACAGCAGCAGAATCGGCGCAACGAAACCGCGGAAAGCGCGGACAACAGTCTCGAAGGCCACGGGACAGCGCTGGACAGCGCTGTCGGAACAGCGGGGGCGCGGGAGGCACGCGGGGATCGGGGCAGAGGGGAGCGGGCCGGCCGGAGCGCGGGACAACGCTGGTAGGACGGCGATCGGGAGCTCGAGAAGAGGGAAAACGGCCGAGGGGGTCGGTCGGTGCTCGCGCGGGGAGGCGCGCAGCATGGGGTGCCGGAGGGGCCGGGGCTGGGCGCTGGAGGCGGGGCCGAGAGGGTGGCCGGCCTGGAGTCGGGCGCCGGAGGAGGCCGGCGGGGCTGGCTCTGCTGGGCTGGCCGAGGGGGAGCGGTCGGGGAGATCGGGGTCGAGAGGGGCTCGGGGAGAGGAGATGGAGGGGGGTTTTCTGGAGTGTGAAATTTTTTGTGAGGGAGATGGTGAGGTTCTGGAGGGAGTTATGAGGGGAGTGGTGAGAAAAGAGTGGGGGAAAAATAAGGAGGAGAGGGAAAGGAGGAGAAGAAGGGGGAGAAGCTATGCCAAGTCGTGGGATTTGGGGGGACCGGGTTAGGGGTTAGGTAACGGGTCGGGTTTTAAGTGTTTTATTTTATTATTCCTTTTTTTTCTCTTCCTCTTATATAAATACATAGTTATATATATATACATACGTGAATCCAATTTAGTAATTACGTGAACCTAATTGGGAACGGGTTCAAACTGGGACCGGGCTTGTGGCAGAACTCTACACTGTATGCAGAACTCTACACTGCTTGGGGTAGTATCTCTCCAAGAGCAGCAGCAACAACATGATTGATGCGTACAACATTCCATAATGCAGTTGGTTAATGGTTGTGTTTGTGTGAATATGTTTGAGTTATGAAGTCTGTGTACAGAACCTTTGCACACTAGGAAGATGAAGTCTGTGTGAGTTTGGGCATTATAGGATACCTAGGTTACACGTGTATCAATAGCAGATACCTGTGTGCAGAGTGGTAGAAATATGTGCCTGGAATATACTTTGTTGTGTATGTATGTGTGTCATTTGTGTGTATGTACAACAGTAGGCAGTGAATGTAGTATGTGTAGTAGGAAGCCTGTAGGCAGGGCTGTATGTTAGTTATAATGCACAGTTCTTTGCAAAGGGGGAGATTCATGTATGTGAGAGAATTTAAGGGATATTATATGTGTATGGATAGTAGTACAATAATAGGGAGTTTAGTGCAGATCTGTGCACTATTAGTTATATGTGCTGTGTGCAGGTAGTGTAGGAACCTGCTAATGTGTAAGTGATTGGATAAGGGTGAGTGTTAGTGCAGGAATTCCTGTGTGTGTATGAGTTGAACTAGAGTGCATATGCAGCCATGTATGTGCAGGCCAGTGTTGAGTGTACAGATGTGTAGGAAATAAGGAATTTTCTGTGCATAGCAGTAGGTAATAGTTGTAAGTGCCTGTGCAGAAATGCATACTCTTACACACAGTTGTGTAGCAGAATTCAGGGCAGTATCCAATGCATCATTAAACTGCTAGCAAGATGCAACAATGTATGTTTTGATGTGGGTTTCAGTCCACAGTTAGGAAAAAACTGAGTGTTAGTATAGTATATCAGTGAATGTATAGATATGTATGTCATGGCACCAAGGTGTATGAGTACATATACATTAGTTATAGAGGCACCATGTGGATATGGTGTGGGAACTTGAGGATATGTATATGAATAAATATATATAGTATGATCATATATGGTACATGGATACCTATATGTATAAAGTATAGATATTGTAATATAGCCTATAGGTAATACATAGTGCACATATGTGGTATGATTAATAGATAAGTTTGGTATATGGAGGGGATAATTGTCTTATGATATGCATGGGTAACTGGATCATAGATAATTGTACATATATAGGTAAGGGAGATGAATATGAGGGATGTGGGTAATGCCTAGACATACACAAGAGAAATATCTTGTGGCAAGTATGACATAGGGTATGGTATGAGTAAACCTATATGGCAACCAAGGCCTAGAGAACCCATAAAACCTAGAGTTAGGTTAGATGTCCAGTTTTAATCTCAAATTGATTTTATTGATTGAATTAATATAGGTCCACCTAGACACCGGTTCGATCTAGTTTTCAGCTTGGGATACAGGCAAGTACATACAATGATTTTCTTTAATTTCCTTATATTATCTTTATTTCATGATTTAGATATTCTTATTGTGCTCGTGTCAATTTTGCTACACGTGATTAGTGTTCTATGGATTCTATTCATAATTATCCATGATTCGTGATTTATCGTGTTTATCGTGATTCATGTACCGTGACTCGAATCCATGAATGTTAGTGTCGAGCGGGGAAATACCTTAGTAGACGTGTGAACACCCTATCTGTTCTCCATGTCTAATCTGTAGATAGCAATAACACGTCTCACGTGTGATTATCCTTATCGTGTGGATAGCAATCGCACATTATCGTGTGCGATTTGCTGTATTACCCGAGCCATTCACATGTCGAAACTGATATTTCAAAACACCTAGAAGTTAGAGATTTTGACATTGTTCTCTATCTAATTCACGTCATATTTACCTGTTTACTCATATTCACTGATATTTCAAAACACCTAGAAGTTATATAGTCATTTTCATGTTATAAAATGTCTATCAGTGTTTGTATTTGCTCCAATCCTGATTGGATAACTATATTTTTCGGCGATGAGTTAGAGGTATGTTGCCCACCTATTATGGACTGACAGAGAACATTGTTCCTGAGACTGATTCTACACTTCTGGAGGACCAGGCAGTTGTAGAGGCCATGATTCCGGTAGATGATGCTTAGCTCTAGACTATTTTACCTTTCATAGATTCTGATCCGAATTTGTCTCCGGTATTACATACTTGGGTTGTATATATTATACTTGGGGATTTGGTGTTTCTCTGGTTTTGCTAGATTATGTCTTGACTCTAGACTATGTTTTAATGCATTATCTTAGAACTCTTTTATCTTAGTTGCTGTGATTGTGTTATAGATCTCATATTATTCCTATCTACGGTTTGATAGCATTATGTTGAGATGATCATACATTATTGTGTGGATTTGTAATATTATTGAGTTAAGACATCTTTCTACCACCGATGTGCGGTGTAGGCTGGACATACCCATGACTCATGTTCGATTTCGGGTACGGGCCATGACACATTTTTATGGTGGCCCATGCATGTCTAGTTTCGGAATTTGTACGAATATCGTAGTAGTACTTAGGCCTGCAAAAGGACATGGATTACTAGGAGATTTAGAAAGTACTCAATCACAACTAGGATTTATGTTCTCCTTGAATATGCTCTCTTTAACTCTATTCTTGAATAATTGCTATCTCTCAATATATGTCCTTCCTTGATACCTTACATTGTGTCATATTGATTTGTCCTTGTTTCAATCTGTCCCCAAGATGGCACCAATGACCAGGGCTCGTGTTTCGAGAGTAGCTTCAGTAGCTGCCGCTTCTGAAAGGTAGATGACTTCTCGACCAGCTCCTCAAAGAGAGATTGTTGTTGTTCCTCCACCTCCATCAATTTAGGAGACAGCACCACTTTGAGAGATTGTACCGGACCAGGAGATTGTACCAACTGTTCCAGCCCAGGGGACTGTTCCAGCTCAAGGGACTGTTCCAAATGTCTCAGAGGGTCCACCTCCTCCACCAGCATTTCCTTTCCTTGGAGGCATGCCGACTGATGGGCACAGCTATTTGCTCTTATCCAAGGCATGTGGATGCTCAGAGGATTCAAGCTGAAGCTCAGAGAGTGAAGGTAGAGGCAGACAGAGCCTAGACTGAGTTGATGAGGGAGGGCATGAACACCACCACCAGACTCCTTACCTCACCTGAACCACCCGGTGTCCAGATCTACTCCCTTCACAGCTCTACCGCCCAGATCTACTCGTGTCTACGACCTCGACAAGCCCGACGATCTCCACCAAGTCTCTACATGAACGCCACCTCGTCTCCTCTCAGCCGCTTCTTCACCGGAGAACCGAGATAGACCAGGTCTGTTTCTCCAGTATACAGATCCAGCGTGACCACCACTGCGCCGCCGTCACCGACGACGAATGACTGCTTCTCCAGTCGTTTCCCGACATCGTCTTGTCGAACCGTTTATAGCATTGTTCTATCAGCGTCTGGATCTGACCGGTCACTGCCTCGACCTACGCCACGTACCTCGACACCAGGGCTCTACTTCGGTGAGCATCTCTTTCCTCTTTGCCTCCCCTCTCATTCACCCTCTTTCAATCTCTCGATCTCGACCCTCTCTCTTTCTTCACTCTATGATAATGTTTCTAACCATGGACCGACATCTTCTCGAAGATTTGGAGAGCTTGGGAATAGAAATTATTATCCCAAAGATCAAGGGCTAACTAATGACTTTGCAAACCCAGTCCCGGTTTATAGAGAAGAACAAGGAGACCTATTTTCTTGATGAGGATCTCCTCTATATCAGAGAACAAGTGCGAGAAGGGTTATTGGATGACTTTGTGATAGCGGATGATGGTACCCTAAGGCATGCTACTAGGTTGTGTGTGCCTAAAGCGAGCTTGAAGGAAGAAATAATGCAAGAAGCCCACCAATCACAGTATTCGATGCATCCAAGAGCGACAAAGATGTACAAGGATCCCCTAGAGTACGTTTGGTGGTATGGGATGACTACCCAGGTTTGTATCCCAATGTCTAGTTTGTCAGCAGGCTAGGACAGAGCGCCAGAAACCAGGATGACTACTACAGCCATTACCTATTCCTGAGTTAAAATGGGAACGTATTACCATTGACTTTGTCTTGGGATTACCACGATCGCCAGGTGGGAAGGATACTATATGGGTGATAGTGGACAGGCTAACCAAGTCAGCACACTTCATTCCCTTCAAAGTAGGACTATCCACAGAGAAAGCTAGTAGAGTTATACATGAGGTAGATCGTGAGGATCCATAGTATGCCAATCAGCATTGTCTCAGACCGAGATAGCCGATTCACTTCTTATTTTTGGAGGAGCTTGCAGAAGAACCTGGGGACACAACTTAAATTAAGTACTGCTTGTCACGTCCAAACCGACGGGCAGTCCGAAAGGACGATCGAGAAACTGGAAGACATACTGAGGACTTGTGCTCTAGATTTTGGAGGATCATGGAAGGATTAGTTACATTTGGTGGACATTACTTATAACAATAGCTACCAGGCTAGCATTGGCATGACTCTTTTGAGGCATTGTATGGTCATCGATGTCGCACACCTTTGTCCTGGGATGATGTTGGTGAGAGAACGTTGCTTGGGCCTGTAGAAGCATAAAAAAGCACAGAAGACATCAGAAACGTAGGAGACCCATAAATTTTTGTGCGCTTCAAAACTCAGACAGTCCATAAAGGAAAGTTCTTTCTTAACATTGTGTTTACAGAAGATCTATTATAGACTCTTTATGGTTACATGTAAAGACTAAAACCTAGAGCACAGCCTACAAAATATGCGGTCTTCAGAAGCACATAGTCTTTAGAAGCGCACAGACCCCAAAAGTGCAACAGTGTCAGAGCGAATCACTTCCTCGTCAGAGCGAGCCACTTCCTACTCAGACGTGGAGTAACTCCAATATGGCTAATGAAGCAGCTATTGGACATAGCAAGAACGCAGCTCCTGCGTGAAGCTCACAACACTACTTGGACTCTTCCAGCATAATAGGGCACGCAGCTCCTCCCACTCCAATATGTCAAATAAAGCCACTATTGAGTAGGGCAGAGCACAACCTGTGGCTCTTCGGATTGGCAATCAATCCAAACTCGGCAGCTTGGACCTCGAAGACCTCCAAGATGTTGTTCAGGTTTGAACCCCTTATGCCAAACGTTCAAGTGTATCTCGAAACTATGTAGTTGTTCTTCTACAAGACTACAACTTCTTTGAACAAAGAGATCTACAACCAACAGCCGACTGTGAGCCCCTGAATTTTAGGGATTTTTTCAAAATAAATTATTTTCGATAATTCATTTTTATTTAATTATTTTCAATCTCTGGAAACTTCCTTCACGAGTTTTAAGTAGACAAGATTATCTTCATTTGGATATATCATGTCCTACTCAAACTTGTTCCCTTGTACTCTTTTTGCTTCGCGTAACTTTCGGGTCAATTTAGGCCAATTGATCATCTACCGTAAAACCTGATCCAACTTCCAATCTAATTTCAGGGCCCGACATCGGTCCAATCTAATCGTCCCAATATATGGTTCTGATCTATTTTGAGTCTACTAAGCACGTGTCACTTGCATGCCACCCAATTGATCTCCCGCATGCTCCTATTTCATCCATGATTATAAATGACTGAAATTTGTAATTATGGCCTAACCTTAGCCCAAACTCTATCGAACTTGATCCAACACCCAACCAGATTTCATGTGGCCTCTCTCATGACTACCCAACCACCCCACACAAATATCTCTCCTTACTTGTGTAGATATTTCATTCTCTCTCTTTTTACATAATATCTCTCTCTCTCTCTTTTCTAATATAATATCACTCTCTCTCTCCTTACCCACTCACAAACACAACCCCCATTACCATCAGCAGACACCTCTCCCCATCTTTCAGCCAACAGCATCTCCCCCTCAACTTTTCTTCATCATCATCACCAACACCATCATCTCCTTCTTCTTCTTTACATCACCATCATCATTTCACCATCTCCACCATCCTCACCATCAACTTCTTCTTCTCCTCCTTCTCCTCTTGGGAGGACTGCAACAGCAGCCACCGCCGCCGTCGCATTGTCACGCGTTCCCTCGTACAGCAGCAGCAGCGAGCGAGCTGCAGCAGCAGCACGCGCAATAGCAATACGCAGCAGCAGTGACAAAGCTGCAGCAGCCGTAGCTTGGCCGCACCACTGTGCGGCCAC
This sequence comes from Iris pallida, assembly GCA_029216955.1. NCBI lineage: Eukaryota > Viridiplantae > Streptophyta > Magnoliopsida > Asparagales > Iridaceae > Iris > Iris pallida. The sequence goes on from JANAVB010023995.1 coordinate 19,410,638, forward strand.
CACGGCCGGACCCACGACTCCTCTATGGGCGGCGACCTCAGGCGAGCCCCCCGGCATGTTCACTTCGTCCCCGACGCGAGAAACGGGCGATTCGTGTGTTTCGCACGATATCCCGCCGTGATGCGCAATTTCGAATTTCAAAATGCACTACCAAAATTTCACATATTTGCGACGCCAAGAAACGTCGCTAAAACGAAGAAAAAGGTTGCTAAAACTTCTTAGCGATATTTTCACGCTTGTCGCGTTTACAGAAGTCGCTGTCAAGGAAAACGTTGCAAAACGTCGCTGTTGTGACATTTTACAGCGACGTTAATACGTCGCTTAATCTGTCGATGTTGACCGACTCTACGTCGGCAATTTAGCGACGTATACATATGTAGTCGATAAACGTCGGCTGATTAAGCGACGTATGTACAGTCGGTAGACATCGGTAGGTTTAGCGACGTAACTTTAGTCGGTAAACGTCGGTAGATTTAGCGACGTAACTATTACCATTATCGACGTTTATCGACTGCATTCTGTAAGAATTTTTTTGCAGATTTTAGCGTCGTTTTGCATCGTTTTGCAATGTTTAGCGACTTCTATGTAGTCATTAATCCGCGTCGCTAAACGTCGCTAAAATCTGCAAAAAAAAATAAAAAAAGGAAATAGAATGACATATTCTGCTTGTGTAGTATCCCTGCAGTTTAATAATGAACATTTAAGATGAATAGACCCGAAGCAACCCTCTGTTGAATTCCCTGGGTTCGCCGACCCCTTCAGTGGAACACTCAACACCGGTAATGGCACATACAGTTGAAACGAACAATAAAATAGAATATGATAAAAATTAATAGTACATTACACAACCAATATCCAATGACTACACAACCAAGTCTAATGTATACACATAAATATCCACGGTGATAGTCTACACAACCAATCAAACACGAAGATAAGTCTAAACAAACCCAATATCATGGGTCAACACACAAACAAATACTCTACACAAACAAGCAATAGACAGTCCTAACTGTAGTGCCCCGTCCCGCTCAGTCAATCGGGGGAATCGAAACGCCGACGGCGTTCGGCCTTAGCCTTACAACGGCTGCTGGAAGACATCGCTCGGTCGAGGCGACCGCTCGCTCAGGTGGGGTAGTTTCGGTGAACTTGCCTCATCTTTGCCTTCACATAATAAATCGTGTTTTCAACTTGCACAAGTAGGCTTAATAATAAAAGCTACGAATCCACATAGCTAAGGGAATAATCCCGATGGACCGAATCGAGTTAGAACATGGAAAACGTCCCACGGTCGGCTTAGAGTTGGTGCACGTCGTGCTTTGAAAATGACACTCGATCCTTCGTCCCGTGGCTTGGGAGAAGGAAAGTTGGTCTTTGACACAAAGTTATGAAATAGCCTAAGTCATAGGCGTCGCCTGCGTGAATGCTTGTTAAAGCATGCACGTTTCCATAATGCAAGGCTTGGCATAGCCTTTGCTCGTCCCTTGAGTCAAGTTATAGGCTCGATTAAGTTAGGCAAAGTTACGCCGATCGACCTAAGTCATTTCTAGTGCTGTCCCGCTCTTTCTGCGATTGTCAAGTTAAATAGTCCCACGATCCCAAGGCCCGTCATATGAAGTATGAATTGGGCGATAGCGTCGCGTATATCGGAAGTCGGTTTGAGACACGATGGCACGGTCCTAGAGTTTTAAGGCACGGGCCACGGTTGATTTATTGAGTTTGGAAAGTGTTGTGAATAGTTGTTCTTGAGTTGAGTAAAATGATAGGGCAAGAAAGAAGTATGCTCGCGGCTACATGTCGGCGAGGCCTCGAGGCTACAAGTCGGCGAGGCGGTCTCATAAGAAAGAAGTATGCTCGCGGCTACATGTCGGCGAGGCGGTCGCATAAGAAAGAAATATTGATCTTGGCCCTGAAAGAAATGGTAACACTAGAGGTAGCATGATTGTGTGAGACGTCAGTTTGTGTCGAGTCTTGCATGGTCATTAGACAACTTGTCGACGAAGTGAGAGTTTCCCCGCACGGCAACCCGAGGCCTCGGGACCGCTGCGGGCATTGGGAAACAAACAACTTGTCGACAAGGTGAGAGTTTCCCCGCACGACAACCCGAGGCCACGGGACCGATGCGGGCATTGGGAAACAATTAATTTAGCTGTGCTTTTGGCACGGGTTAGGCGGGGACTTGTAGCGGGGCTAGCTACCATGCGCTGAAAGGGGCGCCCGTCTAACAAAAGCTAAGAGGAGTCCACGATGGCTCTAGGGGTCAGTGACCAAATCATATAGATGAGTCGGCATGGCGGAATTCCGCGTGGGTGCCTTTGGATTGAGTTGAGTTGTTGAATGTGGGTACAAGTTAGAATACAAATGTTTGGACTTAAGAATGAATACAACATAGGCGACGTGCTTCGGCACGAGATGTGGCGTCGAGTCTTGAGTTGTCGGTGTATAAGTTTGCATAAGTTGGTTGAGTCGTTTGAGTTTAAGTCGGAAAACCGCCGCAAGGCAAAGTTGGTTGAGTGACACTAACATTCACAAGTCTTGATTGGGTCAGTTGGTGGTCAAAGTAGCAAGGGCCGCGAGGCGGCGATATGGTTAAATCTCACTGAATTGCGAGGCATGGCCTCAATATGGATTTCGTAGCACGGTCACATGGAAAAGGAGTCTATCGTGTAGCTGCATCTCTGATTTTGGCCGTAAGGCAAACACGACTCGATAGGTTAACGTTGTTGGCACAAGAAGTGGTCTAGGGACAAAGTATGAGTTAATGTTGACATTGCAAGCACGGGATGGTTCCGATACACAAGTTGCGCTAAGGCGCCGGTCCTAAAACTGATCCTAAGGCAAGAGTAGAAAGACAATCATAAAGGGGACTATGTTGCACAAAGTAAAGTAAACGTGTTGGTTTTGTATGGGTGGGCGAGGTGCTCATTCCACCAGTACAGTTGAGTACTGACACCCACATAGTTTACATGTGCAGGCACAGGTAGAAGCTCGTGGCGCGGAGCTCGCTTGGATGCGTCGAGGCACGGAGTTCCTTGGCGATTCGAAGCGTGCGGCCGCATGGAGAAAAGACTTATACGGGACATAATGTATGGACATCGCCTTCCGAAGCTTCCGCTGGATCAAGACTTGTAATTGAGAGATGAGAGAGAGCTGAGTGAACTTGTAAAATGTGAGAAGAGTGAGCTTGAGTGATTGTAATATTGGCCTTGCGCCCCCAATGTAACCTTTGTTCAATATCAATAAAGAGCTCCTTTTGAGTAACTTGTGTTTTGTTCTAAAATTCCGCTGCTATAATTCAATGTCTCTGCTTGGGACTTCTGTGCGACGACCCCGTCGCAGCCGCTGAAATCGGCCGTTATGGAACCCGCCTTGCATGTAATGACCCGCTCCGCCCTAGCGGAATGCCGATTCAAACGGCAAGTGTAACGACTCAAACGAGCCGTCGACTCGAAGAGTTGCGTCGACCCGATGAAGTATCGATGCGAATCGATGCAAGACTTACAATGGCCCGTCAAAGATGAATCCAGACTTAGACTATCAAAGGCGCGCTCGGAGTATCGCTCGGCCGATGCGAACATCGCTAAGGTGGGTGGCTCCGATGAACCCGTCTGTGCTTAGCCTAGACACATAACAATACGGACACTATCACGAAAATTGCTAGGCGATAACCCCGCGCATGCTAATAAATGAATGACTCAACGCACCTAGCTAAGGGAATAATTCCATCTTGCATTCTTGTATGGAATATGAAAAAGAACATGGAAAATACGAGAACTCTCGCACCGCGCTCGTGCTAAGGCACAAGCTTGCGTTCAACAATGAAACAATGAATGGGTTACAACAATGAAATGGGAAGACTATCAATATAGTCGTTCCGAGTAGAGTATAGCAATATTGAAAGGCTATGGGACCGATGGGTCGCCAAGGCGACTCCCACACAAGGAGTTGCGTAATGTATGAATGAAAGAGTAAACGAATAAATGAATGAATGAATCAACGAATGAATGAACAAGTGAAAGAAAGAATGAATAAAAGATAAAAAGGATGGAAATGGTTAGCGACAGGTATGACGGGCACGTGCAACGGGGCTCGCTACCCACGCTGTACGGACGCCAACCTGGTCGATAACGCATTAAGGCTAAGGGTTAGCCTACGGCTCAGAGACAGCCGTTAAGTTAAAAAGACAAGTTAATACAAAATGGTCGTGGACAAACGGCACGAGCGAGGGGTGGCGTATGCTGTGACCGTGAAGAAAAAGGGATTCCGCGGCATGATCAAAGTGTGAAGGACTTGCCGGTCCGGACGAAATCAAAGGAAATGGCTTACGGACGAGGCCTGAGTGCGGGCTTGGCCACCAGGGGACGTAAGGCCGGATATTTCAAAAGACTATCAGGGTGTACCAAGCCGCACGCCATGATAGGTGAGAAATTACCACAGGGGAAGACATGTCCAGGATGGCTTGTGATGCCAGCGACCGATGCATATAGATTAAGTGGGCTTTGCTGGTGGCGATCCACGTGCAAGTCCTTGCATTGAAATCAAAGTAGTCTAAGTTAATCTGAACAAAGCACCTTCTGAATAAGCTTGAAATGTATCACACCAAATGATTATGAATACTTCGTACAATGAGTTAGAGAATATGCCTACGATGCGCTAGTAACTGAGGCAGGGACACGCCCTTGATATTAAAAGTTTCCAAGAATCACATTATGTTGTTCCATATGAATTGTTGACTAACTTGGTTTACTTTGGCCGGACGGTAAGTATGGGTAATTCGTGCATGTATTTCCATGCGACACTTGAATTTGGCAACACGGGATAGGTTATGACATATGCCATGAAATTGATCCTAAGGCAAGATTAGAAAGACAATGAATGATAGAGATGCACAAAAGTAAATAAAACGTGTTTGGTAATGATAGCATTGTGGGCGAGCTAGCCTCCCCACCAGTGCATAACAATGTACTGATAACCCCACAGTCTACTTGCAGGATGCAGGTATCGTCGGCGGGTGCGGAGCTTCCATCGAACGTGCTAAGGCGCGGAGCTATCTCTGGAGCCTTGGAGCGTTGCAAGGAGCTGAAGCACCCTATACAGGACATAATGTATCGGAACATCGCCATGAATCATTCCATGTTGTAAGCCACTTGGCACGCCTTTTATGTTTCAGAGAGAGAGAGCTTGAGCGATTTGTAATATCGGCCTAGCGCCGCTTGTAAACTTCTTGAATATCAATAAAGAGTTCGAATTCGCTTCCACTTGTGTTCATTTACCTTCCGCTGCAAATGGGGACACTCTGTGCGACTCTGTGGCCTAGCTCAAATTGGCCGTTTCTGGACATTGGCCTTGCACGGGCGCAACCTAGGCCCGTGCGGCATCACGCCTTAGCGAGGACGATCGCTCCTGCGGGAGCGGGGCGTGACAGATTGGTATCAGAGCACGGCTTCACGTCCTTGGACTTCATTTCGATTATCTCAGTTTTGAAAGCTCGGTTGGAAACAAAAGAAGTATACGCTCTCTCTCATTGTGCCTCGGGATGTTCCATACAATAAGTCTAATATTTTCAAAAGCTCGAACAAGTACTCGGTTGAACGGGATCGATAGGCGAAGGCCTTTGTGCCGAACGATGTTAAACATGACTCGATAGAGAACACATGCTAAGTTAGCAAGTCGCGTGTATGCCCAAATAGTCCTACGTCGACATTATGCAAGTGAGCGTGCAAACTTGAATATAGCCCGCACGGGATGGTTATGCGGCACAACTTAGTCCGCGTGTCGCGCACCTTGACTTTTTGGTGCAATCGAGTTGCGAGCGATATCAAGTACCGCTCGGTCGGGAACGGCGATACACTTAGAGTGTATATCGATAGGAACACTATCAAACTAACGCTTAGGCGTGCACGGAAGATTTATTGGATTTTGAGGATAGTACGAACGACTTAGTACGTCAAGGCAACGTGATGCGATTACGCTAGAGATTCGTCGAACGAATCTAAAGGATGTCTTAGCGCATGACGCGAACGTGATTGAGGATTTATAGGATGGCTTGAACCCGAGTGGTGTATGTGATAGCTTCGAAGAAGGATAAGAGTGAGTGTCGACGACTAGTCGAGTGGCTCGAACCCTGAGTGGTGTATGGACGTTATAGAAATTGTTCGAGCGAGACTACAAGATATACGGATAGAACGGGTATGTCGGCGAGGCGATGCGATCGCGCAAAGCCTTAGAACGCGTCACGCTTAGTTGATCGTGACTTCGAATGTCCCGAACGAGATGTCATTCGGACAACTTGTGAATGGGCAACGCATGTTAGAAAACGATTCGGAACGATGAATGAAAGTGAATGGTCTTGATCGAGGAAACTTAGAGGATCGCGCGTACGATTTGGGATTGATTCAAATGAAATGTGACTTGAGTTTTGAACAACGATCTTGAAACGAGCTTGAGGAATAGCGATCGAACTTGATCTTGAATATCGAGGAATTTGTGGATTATCCAACTCGGACAATAGCATCAGTCGCACGACTCGAAATTGGTTGCAAAGGAAGATCGTCAGGTTACGCATATCGTCGATGGTATTGAGGCGTATCAAAGATCGATATGCGATAACTCGGGGGCACTCTGACTCGGCGAATGACGGTCGTGCAAATGTCATTGTTCCGTTGGACGCCATACTTGAAATGTTAAAAATGTGTCGAGGAAAAGATAGATTCGGTTCGAGGATTTTCTAGTTGAACGCATGACGGTCAGACTATCAAATTGATTTGGCTTGGATGAAAATGTGAATACTTGGATTTGCTTCGTTGACAACCACAACGTTGACGTTCTTGTCTTATGCGAGTGCAACTCCAGCCTCGCACATGCGTCGCGCCGGATTATGACGATCACTCCGCGTGAGCGCTGATATGGTGATTCATACAGCGGGAGTGATTGAACTTGGATGGCGTGACAATCTGATTGCTTCGACTTGTGGTTTGACGCGAAGGTGGACTCGAGAATGAATTTTGTGCTTGAAGAATTGAACTTGAGGATTGAGTAGGTCCAATCCGCGTATCGAGAATGGGTTAGTCTAAAAAAAAAACTCAAACAAGAGTTACGCCCCGATAAGAATGATTATTCTGCGGGAGCGTTGCATGGTGATTCATGAACCGCCGTGGATAATCGGACTCGCGTGAGATTGGGACGCAATGTATTGTCGAGCTGGATGACCTCGTGATCGAATACATGAATTGGTTAGAACTGGTGATTGAACGGAATTGAATATGTGTAACGTAAGTCTTGATACGGATTAGGTGATCATGCTCGATGTTTAGAAATATGAGTGACGCGATCTTGGGTAGGAAAATCTTGCACTACCGACTTTTGTTTGACCCTAGGATTGGGGTCAGTGTTGGCATTATTGTTGGGGAACTATGATTCCAATCCTGACATTGACTTAGCCTTGAGAAATAGCCTAGCGGATAGGCGGACGACCCTATGCCGAGTGATTGAACCTGTGCGATTGACATTACAGTATCGTCTAGACGGACGATAGACTTGGGACAACAAGACTTAGAGTAGGACGGGGAACAGGGAGTGTGCGTGAACGACGATGAGATTGGCCCCAAACGAAGGGAATGATAGGAATGGATGTTGCGCAAGTAAAGTTGGGATAACGAATTGAATCGTTGATCGGAAGACGTACTCGACGATAGTGCAATGCTTGGTCTTGAATCGGACTGAAATTACTTAGACTTGGTCGACCCCGCTAAGATGAAATCGTATTGATTTCATTGTCAAGAGCGCTTGAGAAGCGAATCGGATAATCTCGAGGACCGAGATAAACGATATGTGATACACACATGAGTTCGATTTTAAATCGAAGTTAGCAAAACGATCGGCAAATCGAAACTATCACGAGTAGCTTGTCCGACTTCGCTAGTCGCTAAGCTTGGTTGAAATGTACGTATTTGGGGGACGCCTTGAATACGTGCACGATCCAAACTCAGCGATATGATGAACTCGAATGCAGCTGCAAGTGGGTGTTGAGATGCGCATGAACGAATAAGTGAGTTTGCCTCAGCCTACGACTTCGTATTTGACGAATTACAACGCACCTCGTACGACCGTTTTAGTCCCACGATACGTCGAAAAAGCAACCGAGTCGGAGAAACACTTGAATTGAATAAGTGCCATCAACTCTAAAATGAATGAAAAGTTATCCAATAAAAATCGACCAAACGTATGCGACACGGAACTTGGAAAGGTACCGAGCATTGTTCGATGCCATCGAACGATAGAGCCGTTCGATAGAATTGTCTATAAAACACGATGACACGAGTTAAGGAATGGTAGGATGACCTGCACTCGGGAAGTCTCGAGGACGAGACTTGTTTTGAGTGGTGTATTATGTAATGACCCGCTCCGTCCTAGCGGAACGCCGATTCAAACGGCAAGTGTAACGACTCAAATGAGCCGTCGACTCGAAGAGTTGCGTCGACTCGATGAAGTATCGATGCGAATCGATGCAAGACTTACAATGGCCCGTCAAAGATGAATCCAGACTTAGACTATCAAAGGCGCGCTCGGAGTATCGCTCGGCCGATGCGAACATCGCTAAGGTGGGTGGCTCCGATGAACCCGTCTGTGCTTAGCCTAGACACATAACAATACGGACACTATTACGAAAATCGCTAGGCGATAACCCCGCGCATGCTAATAAATGAATGACTCAACGCACCTAGCTAAGGGAATAATCCCATCTTGCATGCTTGTATAGAATATGAAAAAGAACATGGAAAATACGAGAACTCTCGCACCGCGCTCGTGCTAAGGCACAAGCTTGCGTTCAACAATGAAACAATGAATGGGTTACAACAATGAAATGGGAAGACTATCAATATAGTCGTTCCGAGTAGGGTATAGCAACATTGAAAGGCTATGGGACCGATGGGTCGCCAAGGCGACTCCCGCACAAGGAGTTGCGTAATGTATGAATGAAAGAGTAAACGAATAAATGAATGAATGAATCAAAGAATGAATGAACAAGTGAAAGAAAGAATGAATAAAAGATAAAAAGGATGGAAATGGTTAGTGACAGGTATGACGGGCACGTGCAACGGGGCTCGCTACCCGCGCTACACGGACGCCAACCTGGTCGATAACGCATTAAGGCTAAGGGTTAGCCTACGGCTCAGAGACAGCCGTTAAGTTAAAAAGACAAGTTAATACGAAATGGTCATGGACAAACGGCACGAGCGAGGGGTGGCGTATGCTGTGACCGTGAAGAAAAAGGGATTCCGCGGCATGATCAAAGTGTGAAGGACTTGCCGGTCCGGACGGAATCAAAGGAAATGGCTTACGGACGAGGCCTGAGTGCGGGCTTGGCCACCAGGGGACGTAAGGCCGGGTATTTCAAAAGACTATTAGGGTGTACCAAGCCGCACGCCATGATAGGTGAGAAATTACCACATGGGAAGACAGGTCCAGGATGGCTTGTGATGCCAGCGACCGATGCATATAGATTAAGTGGGCTTTGCTGGTGGCGATCCACGTGCAAGTCCTTGCATTGAAATCAAAGTAGTCTAAGTTAATTTGAACGGCTTCGTCGTCCGGCTCCTCATTATGTTAGGATCGGCCGGCTCATCCTCGGAATCCGAAAAGAAAAAAAGCACCTTCTGAATAAGCTTGAAATGTATCACACCAAATGATAATGAATACTTCGTACAACGAGTTAGAGAATACGCCTACGATGCGCTAGTAACTGAGGCAGGGACACGCCCTTGATATTGAAAGTTTCCAAGAATCACATTATGTTGTTCCATATGAATTGTTGACTAACTTGGTTTACTTTGGACAGGGAAGGCCGGACGGTGAGTATGGGTAAGTCGTGCATGTATTTCCATGCGACACTTGAATTTGGCAACACGGGATAGGTTATGACATATGCCATGAAATTGATCCTAAGGCAAGATTAGAAAGACAATAAATGATAGAGATGCACAAAAGTAAATGAAACGTGTTTGGTAATGATAGCATTGTGGGCGAGCTAGCCTCCCCACCAGTGCATAACAATGTACTGATAACCCCACAGTCTACTTGCAGGATGCAGGTATCGTCGGCGGGTGCGGAGCTTCCATCGAACGTGCTAAGCCGCGGAGCTATCTCTGGAGCCTTGGAGCGTTGCAAGGAGCTGAAGCACCCTATACAGGACATAATGTATCGGAACATCGCCATGAATCATTCCATGTTGTAAGCCACTTGGCACGCCTTTTATGTTTCAGAGAGAGAGAGAGCTTGAGCGATTTGTAATATCGGCCTAGCGCCGCTTGTAAACTTCTTGAATATCAATAAAGAGTTCGAATTCGCTTCCACTTGTGTTCATTTACCTTCCGCTGCAAATGGGGACACTCTGTGCGACTCTGTGGCCTAGCTCAAATTGGCCGTTTCTGGACATTGGCCTTGCACGGGCGCAACCTAGGCCCGTGCGGCATCACGCCTTAGCGAGGACGATCGCTCCTGCGGGAGCGGGGCGTGACACCTTGCACGAGCGCAATCTAGGCTCGTGCGGCATCACGCCTTAGCGAGGACGATCACTCCTACGGGAGCGGGACGTGACATAATGGTATCAGAGCACGGCTTTACGTCCTTGGACTATCGATTGAATTCTTTAACTCGTTGTTTCCGCAAACTCTGAATTATTGCTTCCGCCAAGTGTTTTCGTTGGTGCGCTCTCTCTCAATTGTCTCACGGGATGTCCATACAATAAGTCTATCTATTTTGCAAAACGTAGGAGAACAGTTTTTTACAAAACAAAAAGATGGTTCGCGTAAGCACGGTTGGCTAAGTCGGGCTGGGCATATACACCAAAGTTATGTCGACCTTAGAAAAGTCGAGTACGGGAATTGAACAGTGTCGGACGAGAATGAGTTGAACTCGATTGAGTAAAGTGAGTCGACTATCAATAGGGGTGCTATCGAGCGACGATAACGTCGATGCAATATAGATGAGCGTGCTTGGAATCTGAGGAATGGTTCGAACGAAAAATTTGAAGAAGTCGATTTTGATTCGAATGATAAGTTGAGGATTTGTTGAATGACTTCATCCCTGAGTGGTGTATGCGATAGCCTCAGGGATGTCGATCGATTGATAAATGAATGATACGAATTGAGGAAATACGTTGGTCGATGACTTAAGATAAACGGATGAACGATACGTGAATTTGGTTTGGGGAAAATCGATGTTGTGAATGATTCGAGGGATAATGATCGAACTTGAATTTGAATGTCGAGGAGATTATCCAGTCGGACGATAGCATCATTCGCACGATTCGAAATTTGGTTGCAAAAGGAAGATCGTCAGGTTACGCATATCGTCGATGGTATTGAGGCATATCAAAGATCGATATAACGATAACTCGGGGGTATTCTGACTCGGCAAAAGACGATCGTGCAAGTGTTATTGTTCAGTTGGATGCTATGCTTAGGATTTTGATCGAGATGAATGTTGGATGAAAATAATTGTGTCTTGATGGTTACGCAGAAAACCACAACGTCGACGATCTTGTCTTGCGCGAGCGCAACTCCAGCCTCGCACATGCGTTGCGTCGGATTTGGGGCGATTGTTTCGCGTGAGCGCTGACATGGTGATTCATGTCGCGGGAATGATCGAACTCGAAAAATCAGGACGCGACAACGTTGATTGTCTCGACTTGCTGGCTTGACGCGAAGGTGAATTCGAGGATTAGTAGGACTCGCGATTGATGATTGAATAAACTTGAGGATTGAGCAGGTCCAATCCGCGCATCGAGAATGAACTAGTCTAGACGCAAAACAAGAGTTACGTCCCGATGAGAATGATTATCTCGTGGGAGCGTGCATGGTGATTTGTGCCCACCGTAGATAATCTGACTCGCGTGAGATCGGGGCACAACGTATTGTTAAGTCAGATGACCTCGTGATCGAATACGTGAATTGGGATGAATGACTTAGGAAATATGAAATGTGAATTATGGTTTAGAGATGAATCGTGTCTTAGCGTGCTTAACTTGGAAGGATTGATAGGCGGATTATGTCGAACGTGTTCAAAGAGATAGTCTATGCAAGATGGTTTATTGAACGAGCGATATTGATACGTCGTGAAATTTGGTTGAACGTAAGTTGAAGTAGGATGGCTTTGCTGAATGACTCAGACCCCGTGCGACGAATGTTGGGATGTGCGTAGGGAATCGATGCTCGATGTTTAGAGATCGGAGTGATGCAAGCTTGGGTAGAAAGACCCCGTAATATCAATTTGGTTTGACCTTAGGATGGGGTCAGTGTTGATATTGTTGTTTGGGAACTATGATTCTAATACTGACGGAAAGACATAGCGTAGTAGTTAGGCAGATGTCCGAGTGCGAAGTGGTAGGAATTACGGAGGCACCACTCGTGAGTCTCGGTTGACATGCACGTATATCATGGGCGCCCGAATATGTGCACGATCCGACTCGAGTGGTGATGGTGGATTCTCTATCACGAGGCTTGGTTGAAATGCATGTATTTTGGGGACGCCTAAGATATGTGCACGATCCATACTAAGTGATACGTTGAATCAAGTGAGACTTGAGGAACGGGAAAGTGTCGAGGATTTGATACCGTAAGCTTGGAAGAAAGGATTGAGGGTAGCACGAGCGTGGCTCGAATTTGAGGGAACGCATAGGAGGAGTGTGCGCGAGAGTCGTTGAACGTTCGAGTGGTAAGTCAAGGAGTAAGTACTCAGTTAGTTTCGAGGACGAAACTTTTTCTGATTGGTGTATGATGTAGTGCCCCGTCCCGTTCAGTCAATCGGGGGAATCGAAACGCCGACGGCGTTCGGCCTTAGCCTTACAACGGCTGCTGGAAGACATCGCTCGGTCGAGGCGACCGCTCGCTCAGGTGGGGTAGTTTCGGTGAACTTGCCTCATCTTTGTCTTCACATAATAAATCGTGTTTTCAACTTGCACAAGTAGGCTTAATAATAAAAGCTACGAATCCACATAGCTAAGGGAATAATCCCGATGGACCGAATCGAGTTAGAACATGGAAAACGTCCCACGGTCGGCTTAGAGTTGGTGCACGTCGTGCTTTGAAAATGACACTCGATCCTTCGTCCCGTGGCTTGGGAGAAGGAAAGTTGGTCTTTGACACAAAGTTATGAAATAGCCTAAGTCATAGGCGTCGCCTGCGTGAATGCTTGTTAAAGCATGCACGTTTCCATAATGCAAGGCTTGGCATAGCCTTTGCTCGTCCCTTGAGTTAAGTTACAGGCTCGATTAAGTTAGGCAAAGTTACGCCGATCGACCTAAGTCATTTCTAGTGCTGTCCCGCTCTTTCTGCGGTTGTCAAGTTAAATAGTCCCACGATCCCAAGGCCCGTCATATGAAGTATGACTTGGGCGACAGCATCGCGTATATCGGAAGTCGGTTTGAGACACGATGGCACGGTCCTAGAGTTTTAAGGCACGGGCCACGGTTGATTTATTGAGTTTGGAAAGTGTTGTGAATAGTTGTTCTTGAGTTGAGTAAAATGATAGGACAAGAAAGAAGTATGCTCGCGGCTACATGTCGGCGAGGCGGTCTCATAAGAAAGAAGTATGCTCGCGGCTACGTGTCGGCGAGGCGGTCGTATAAGAAAGAAATATTGATCTTGGCCCTGAAAGAAATGGTAACACTAGAGGTAGCATGATTGTGTGAGACGTCAGTTTGTGTCGAGTCTTGCATGGTCATTGGACAACTTGTCGACGAAGTGAGAGTTTCCCCGTACGGCAAGCCGAGGCCTCGGGACCGCTGCGGGCATTGGGAAACAAACAACTTGAAGACAAGGTGAGAGTTTCCCCGCACGACAACCCGAGGCCACGGGACCGATGCGGGCATTGGGAAACAATTAATTTAGTTGTGCTTTTAGGACGGGTTAGGCGGGGACTTGCAGCGGGGCTAGCTACCTTGCGCTGAAAGGGGCGCCCGTCTAACAAAAGCTAAGAGGAGTCCACGATGGCTCTAGGAGTCAGTGACCAAATCATATAGATGAGTCGGCATGGCGGAATTCCGCGTGGGTGCCTTTGGATTGAGTTGAGTTGTTGAATGTGGGTACAAGTTAGAATACAAATGTTTGGACTTAAGAATGAATACAACATAGGCGACGTGCTTCGGCATGAGATGTGGCGTTGAGTCTTGAGTTGTCGGCGTATAAGTTTGCATAAGTTGGTTGAGTCGTTTGAGTTTAAGTCGGAAAACCGCCCCAAGGCAAAGTTGGTTGAGTGACACTAACATTCACAAGTCTTGATTGGGTCAGTTGGTGGTCAAAGTAGCAAGGGCCGCGAGGCGGCGATATGGTTAAGTCTCACTGAATTGCGAGGCATGGCCTCAATATGGATTTCGTAGCACGGTCACATGGAAAAGGAGTCTATCGTGTAGCTGCGTCTCTGATTTTGGCCGTAAGGCAAACACGACTCGATAGGTTAACGTTGTTGGCACGAGAAGTGGTCTAGGGACAAAGTATGAGTTAACGTTGACATTGCAAGCACGGGATGGTTCCGATACACAAGTTGCGCTAAGGCGCCGGTCCTAAAACTGATCCTAAGGCAAGAGTAGAAAGACAATCATAAAGGGGACTATGTTGCACAAAGTAAAGTAAACGTGTTGCTTTTGTATGGGTAGGCGAAGAGCTCATTCCACGAGTACAGTTGAGTACTGACACCCACATAGTTTACATGTGCAGGCACAGGTAGAAGCTCGTGGCGCGGAGCTCGCTTGGATGCGTCGAGGCACGGAGTTCCTTGGCGATTCGAAGCGTGCGGCCGCATGGAGAAAAGACTTATACGGGACATAATGTATGGACATCGCCTTCCGAAGCTTCCGCTGGATCAAGACTTGTAATTGAGAGATGAGAGAGAGCTGAGTGAACTTGTAAAATGTGAGAAGAGTGAGCTTGAGTGATTGTAATATTGGCCTTGCGCCCCCAATGTAACCTTTGTTCAATATCAATAAAGAGTTCCTTTTGAGTAACTTGTGTTTTGTTCTAAAATTCTGCTGCTATAATTCAATGTCTCTGCTTGGGACTTCTGTGCGACGACCCCATCGCAGCCGCTGAAATCGGCCGTTATGGAACCCGCCTTGTACGAGCGCAATCTAGGCTCGTGCGGCATCACGCCTTAGCGAGGTCGATCGCTCCTACGGGAGCGGGGCGTGACACTAACTAGGACTACTACGGATCTGGAGCAGGATGGGCACCACCGTGCGTAAGGGATAAGAACAGCTCATACTCCTCCCGTGAAATCGACACCGATGCAGGTGGATTTTATGACGATGAAGGAGGCAGTGACGTTGGTGATGATGAAGGAGCACCTGGAGGACGTATCTGCTCCAACGTTGCTAGTCACTAGTTGTATGAATCCATGGTAGATAACAGCCTCGTACTGCTATCAACCATCGGATCCTGCATCAACGTCAGCCTCTCGCCCATGGACAGCTGTGATGCCTGCAGCTCCGTCATGCTGCGCTGTGTCGACGCTCTAAGATCAGTGACACCACGCTCTATCCTCTCAGTCATATCCCTGAGCTCCATGATGCTGCGGTCGAGCGCATCCAATCGTTCTAGGAGCATAGCATCATCCGTATGTTGCTGCTCCTTGATCCGTCGCAACATCTCGTCACGGATAGACGCAACCATCTCCTGGACTCGGGCAGACTCCTGTGAGGGCTATGGACCATGCACACTAGCAGCGGAGGCCCTAGAGGACTGTGTCACAACTAGGGTGCCATAGGACCCCCTACCATAGTACGTACCCCTATGGAGACCACCAGCGGCGGTCACCTATAGCTCGTCCGCCGACGGAGCTTAAGCGGTATGCGAGGAAGTATCGGCCTCTCTCGCAGTAGGTGCACTAGCAGCCGCCCGCTCCTGAAGCTTAAGATAGTTAGCCTAGAAAGTACGGATACCCTATAATTTCTAATGTCTAATGTACTTATTATTACTAACTACATGAATATTTATTTGCATACATATTTACTAAGTTATATTAAAATTAACACGAAGTATTAAAATTAATAAATAGTATTGTAATACTTACATAGGTCTGCTCGACCCTCTCGTCAATAAGCTTCCCACCCTTCCGATGGGTGGCCAGGAAGACGGTCACCATGTTGGCATCACCACCCTTTCTTACCTGTTAAAAATATATTATTTAGTACTATTTATGAAACTAATCGAACTTACATTAAAATAATATTTCTGAAATAAAAAAATACCAAACCACAAAAATGTTCCGTCATCGGGATTGACCCACCGCACCACTTGGATGCCTTCTGCCTAGCCGTCTTGGCCTTCTCAGACCTTTCCTTGTATCGAGGCGCGTCGAACCTAGCCTTCATCGCAGTCCACTGATCAGGGGTGATCCAACCTTGGATCGACTTTCTGTGACGTTCACGATCCTTCTGGTCATTAATAGCATCATGAATCAGCTTTGCGGCGACGGCAGGAAACGTCCCCTCGATCAACTCGGCCCGGTGCGATGGATAGAAATATGTTTGCTAGAAGAAACAATTTAGACATTTATATAATATACATAAATAAGATGATTAATATTAGAACCATATATACTTTTACCTTGAACTGCGCAAACCAGAAGTTCTTTCTATCTCCAGTGCATCAGAGTAGTTTATCAAAGGGCCACCATAACTGTACCTCAGAAAATGGCCTACGCGTCTCTGTACCGACGGAGAACGATATCTATAACATTCATAAAAAATGAATTTATTATGAATAAATAAATAAACGATATATATGATAAACCAAAACACTTACTTTGTACCGTCGGCCCAGATCTTCGTCCTCGTCTCCTCTGGAGGTGTGCATGGATCATCTGCCTGATACTGGTCCGGCATCGGCTCAGCCTCCTCCATATGCTCATTTGTCTCCATCGTCGTATGATCAGGAGGAACGCTAGACGAGGGAGCAGTGTCAGCAGGAGGAACTCTAGACGTGGGAGCAGTGTCAGGCCTGGAACTACTCGTCCCAGGAGATATGCCATGTACGTAGTGGGAGGCGGAGGTACTGATCGATGCACTGGAGTACTCGGCGACGAAGATCCAGAGCCAGTACCAGTAGGAAGTACCGGAGGAGAACCCCGTCCCCCACGTCGGGACCTACCGAACGATCCGCGTCGTCCTGTCATACATGATAACAACATATGATGATACAACAAATAACAGAGACTAGATAATAACTAAGTATATTCTACAGTCAGAAATATGAAAGTACATTCTACAAGAAACATCTAAATCCAGATAGTACATTCTACAAGAAACATCTTAAGTTCAGATAGTACATTCTACAAAAACATCGAAGTCCAGATAATCCAGATAACCAAGTCTACAAAATAAGAAAATAAAAGTACATCTCTCTCAATCATCTTCAGAGTATTCATCCTGTTCGTCTTCCTCGACCTCATCTTCCTCTTCCTCTTCATCTTCACTTTCATCTTCGCCTTCGTCACTTCGCCTTCCTCTTCGGATAATTCTACCCCTTGTAGCGATCAGCACTACAAAATCTGTAGGCATCTTCATCCTTGTCGTCTCTGTAGTACAATATACACCCGTTGCGACATGCATCAATTTTTTTGTATCTCATCCAGAGAGATCTCACCATCCTCTTAGACCGGTAGAAGTCTTTAGGCAACTTAGCACCCTCGGGCAAGATCTCTATAATCAACTCCATCAGTCGGTTGTAGCAATCTTACGACATGTTAAAATCGGACTTGATGCTCAACAATCTTGTAACCACCTCCAACGGTGAATGATCCTCACAACTAGGATATAATGGAGTCCTTGCATTCTCCAGCAACTCCATGAACTTTGCAGCATCGGCGTTCGGTACCTCCTCGGCCGCATCATGATTGTCCGGATCGAAACTAGGCCCTATCGCGTCAAAAACCATGTTCACCCACCCATCGTCGTAAGCAGCATGGTTGTGGACATCCACATAAGGCTCCGACTCCGATGCTAAAGACACAAGTTCTCCGTACGCGGTCCACTGATAGTAATTCGGTGTGAAACCCTTCGAGTATAAATGATATGTGACTTCCACTTCTGGATGATATTTCAAGTTGCGACATCTCACACACGGACACTTAATTTTGGTACCGTCCATGTACTGAGGGAACGCCTTGGCGAACTGCAGGAACTGTTGTATACCCTCAATGAATTCATCCCGCACATTGCACATGTCATCAGGATGACGGTTGTACATCCACGAACGATGCCGCAAATAGTAATTCATATCCATTTTTAGATACTTCTGTAAGATAGATACATGTACATCGTTCAAAGGCTTGCAAAAGTAATATATTCATCTTGATACTAATATAGTCATCTAACACTAATGCCTACTCTCACATACTTGGCCTATTAGCATATGACACCCATATTTCCAGGTTATTGATGCATCCAATTACTAAACATGGTATCAGACTTCTCCCTAACTGCTGCCCCTACCTGAATTCAAATCCCATACACAATTGGCACCACATATAACACAACACTAATACCCACTTTGCATTCATGTAATTATCAATATAACAATTTTCCATCTATATAAGCACAGATATCGATACTGCTGTTATTTATTGGCCTACACATGCTTGAGCACAATCACCCTCATCACATACCTCTATCAACCACATACACATACAGATACTAATAACCCAAGTCGTGTCTCAGTTTTGAAGAGTCATTCCCATGTCCTTGTATTGAACACATGACACATACACTAACACTGCATCGTATTGTACACGAGGCCGTACATAAGGTTGTGTCTAAACTCAGATAGGGTTAGGGTCTGTGTCATGTCCCATGTTATGGCGTGTATGTGTTCGTGTCTTATTCGTGTCTGTGTTGTGTCTAAACACAGATAGGATATAGGGTTAGGCATTACCTGACTGAGGAAGGGGAAGGCCGAGAGGAGGAGGAGGGTGGAGAACGATCCTGGAGAGGAGGAGGAGGAGCTCGCGGTGGAGGAGGAGGTCGGCGGTGGAGGAGGAGCCCGGAGAGAAGGAGGAGGAGCTCGCGGTGGAGGAGGAGGAGGAGGGTCGATGGAGGAGGAGCTCGCGGTGGAGGAGGAGGAGGAGGGGGGTCGGCGGAGGAGGAGCTTACACAGCAGCGGAGGAGAAGGAGGAGGACGACAGTCGATGGAGGAGGAGGGTGGTCGGGGGAGGAGGAGCTCAGTGGAGGCGGAGGAATGTTGAAGGAGGAGGAGAATGTTGGGGGGGGGGATGAAAAAAATTTAGAAAATTTTCGAGTGAGAATGGGGGGAAAGAAAAACCCGATCTGCTGGATATTAGAAACTTAGCGACGTCTAGAAAAGACATCGCTAAACAATGCTATATTTTAATACATTAGCGACGTTATATTTAAACGTCGCTAATCGTCGCTGAAAATAATAATATAGCGACGTACACTGACTTTCCAATGACGTTATATTTTGTTATACTAAATGCAGTCGCAATACGTAGCTGATAGTCGCTAACAGTGACGTATTGCGATGTAAAATAATTACGTCGCTAAGTTGCCAAAAAGTAGCGATGTTTTACCTTTGCGTCGCTGATATGACATTTTAGTAGTGATGTAGATTTCGAGACAGCGACTTCGTACACGTTTTTCGAGAAATCCGACCGTTGGATCGTCGATCCGTTTCTCCGTCACCATCTCGGTATATACCCCTTCAACTTTGTCAAATTTTAGCCGTTAATTCCGTCATTTGCTATGTCAAAATCGGCCACCAAGTTGACCATTTAAATTATGTTATTTTTGGACAGTTTTGTGGAGCCAACTTCGTCGACTCGTATCTCCACCACCGCAGCTCCATTTGGCGTGCCACCAGTTCTTATGCACAGTTGGTATAACCCTCTTTCTGCCCCTTAAGTTTTATTTTATTGTGAGCTTGTTTGATTGGTTGAATTTGACGCCAAAGTTGGCTGTCCGAATTCGTAATTTCCAACTAGTAAAATCCTAATTTTGAACCCGGGACTCCGGATTCAATT
This sequence comes from Iris pallida, assembly GCA_029216955.1. Taxonomy (NCBI): domain Eukaryota; kingdom Viridiplantae; phylum Streptophyta; class Magnoliopsida; order Asparagales; family Iridaceae; genus Iris; species Iris pallida. The sequence continues at coordinate 19,430,669 of JANAVB010023995.1, forward strand.
TTTGACACCACCAGTAGACTCGTGGCGTCGTTCTAGCACGAATTCATATAAAGTTTGCTTGATTTGGAGGACGTGGGCCGCGGCACACATTTCGGTGCAAGGCAGGCCCCATAGTCCGAGTCAACGGGCCATTTTGAGATCGGCTCATCGGAATCCAATTTCGGATATACCGTTGAGTTCGTATCGTCATTCTGGACTCGTTGACATATACTTTTCTAGATTTAGTGGACTTTGGTTCCGTCACTCATTTCCGTGCAAACCAAAATTTCAAAATCCTGGTCAACGGACCATTTTGAGATCGGCTCATCGAAATCCAATTTCAGATATATCGTTGAATTCGTACCGTCATTCTGGACTCATTGACATATACTTTGTTAAATTTAGTGGACATTGGTGCCGGCACGCATTTTCGTGCCAATCGGATTTCAATATCCAGGTCAACGGACCAATTTGAGATCGGGTCATCGGAATCCAATTCTGGATATACCGTTGAGTTTGTATCATCATTCTGGATTTGTGGACATATATTTTGCTAGGTTTTGTGGACTTTAATCCTTGCACGTTTTTGGTGCAAAGTGGGTCCGACACGGACACCGTTTTGACCCAAAATTATTTTTTTGCCCCGGTGTCCAAATTGGACTTATGGGCAGGCTATTCTAGCTATTTTGACCATTCTAGACACGTTGGTGATAGTTGTTTCATCATTCGACAACATCTGTAGACTTTATCCCTTATCTATCACCATTTGTTATAATCCTTCTCTATTTGGTTCATATGTTTAGATCCTTACATCTGAATTGAGATCCGTCGATTCCAGTGATTTTACATCACTGAAATTGATAAGTTGACCATGTGGATGATTATAAAGACTAGCTTTGGCCTAGTTTAACCTAGAGTGGACTAGGAGTTGACAGTTGACCAAATTCAACTTTAAGTCAATCTTTAACCCAGTTTGACTGAGTTTGACCTAGAATAGGCCTAGAAGCATAGAATTAATGTATTTATATATATTGTTTACTCTAGAAAACTAAGTAACTCTGTAAATTCATATTAGGTCTCTATGACGTTGGTTCAGGCATAAACCCTCACTTATTGCTCAGGACATCAGGCGAGTACATTCTCTGATAGTTTTCATTGTCTTGATATCTACTATATCCGATTCAGTTGTAGTGTTTTACTTGATTCTCGACACGATGGTGCACGGACTAGTATATATTGGTTGCCTGTCATAAGATGTCATTCCTGGGTTACCGTGGTATACTGGTACATTGTTCGATCTTGTTTCCTGTACTTGTATTGACACCGATTCCTGAGGCGGATTAGCTACCCTCTTGGAGAATCCCGTGTCATGACGTCTTGTGTCCGGATCCATTATACTACTCAGGGATGGGGAGTTATTAGAGGTTATGTGATCAATACCCCTCCTGTATTCTGTTACTACTTGCATTATAGCTTTACCCTCGCCTCATGTAGGGTAAAGCCTGACATGTGTTACTACTTGCCTCATAGCTTTCCATTGTGGCCGGCCTGATCTTGTTTTTCTTGTATTTCCTGACTCATAGCCGGTCAAATGGAAGAGCCTGATCTTGACCAAAGCCGATCACATAATGCTCTAATATCTCAAGGCACTGTTTATATTTACATTATACATCAGATATTACTGTACTGTTCTATATTCCAGTATTTTATACCCTAACATGATATCCAGTTTTACATATCATGTTTATATTCCAGTCTTGATATTTTATCTTGTATTTCATTATAATTGTCTCTTATAGAATTTGTCAATTAACATGGAACTGCTGTTAGTTTATGTACTCGTTTCCATCATGACTGGATACGTTGACAATATTTTAGTTGTTATGCCTTCATTATTGGACTACATGATGATGCTAGCTGAGGCGGATCTCGATATTCTTTCACCGTGAGTTGTCTCCCAGGAGTTCTAGGTCTGGTAGTTATTTTAGTTTTGTTATTGTTTTTCTTCTGTTTCATTCTTGTCTCATATGATCCTTTTGTAGATTCTAGTTGTTCTAGTGATATTGTTATCTTTCTTGTCTTATCTTCCTTAGCTTTTGTGATGTGATTTGAGTACATTTGTAGTTATGGATTTTTTTAGATGTTGTAGTTAGTATCGGGTACTTGACAACGCTCTACCACCGATAATACGGCGTAGGCTGGGCGTAGCCCACGTATTCGTACCCAAATATTTTGGTGCGGGTCGTGACACATTTTTAGTGGTGGCCCATACAGGTCACTCTTTTGCTATTAATGCGAAGTCGTGGTAGTGCTTCATCTTATCTATACATCTGCGAGCCTGCCCTAAGATTAAGATTGAGTCATGGAATATTTTAGAATTTTGGTACTCAGTCACATATTAGAAACTCTTGATAGATTCCAGGGATGACCCCTGGAGTCTTATTTTGAAAGTTTTTCAAGTCTATTTTCCACTTGCTTCTATTCGTCCTGATTTTGAAATATCTGTCCGTTATCGAACCCTAATCTTGCATTGGGATGAGTTTATGGACCCCAGAGGGAACTAGAAGGTAGAAGTTGAACTTATATATCATCTAGGTTGAGAAGAGAATATGATTAGCCAATCTTATATGAAAGTTAAGGTTTGTTTTAGATTATGATCCAGGAATCTGACCTAGATAGTACCTTTGGGCCATCCCCTGAGAACCTCCCTCTAAACCCTACCTTGGAATCTGTTTTTTCTTGTTTCCATTTACTTATCCTTGATTCGTTGATCAAAATTTAAATCTTGATGTTCGTTGTTGACTTTGATTTTGTTTCTAGATAAGTTTTTATGAATTGAGTTAAGATATATTCTGATAACATATTTGATTAGTACGATGAGAAGGGTAAATGTCTACTTTATTTATCGGGTGAGAAAACGGGTAAATCCCGTATAACCCAATATGTCTGACAAGTCGCACTATACGTCAACCCAAAATGCATCTACCTCTCCAGGACTCCGAAAAGGTACTTTTGGAACACCAATGGGCATTAAATTTAAGAATGGAGTTTAGAATTTATCGCAGTCATACAAGCTACAATGATAAGGACATAGAGCCTGATTTTGGGTATACTCACATAGTTATTGAATTTAGATTTTCTTACAGCCATACTGGTTGGTGTGGTAAGGAATCTAGGTAACATGATTATAGGGTGTATATCTTAGTTATGAACTCTAATGTTTATTGCATCTATGCTTACAGGCGTGGCAAAAATTCTGGCAACATGATTTCGGATAGACGTGTATGGTTATTAGATCATATCTTAAATTGATTCACTTCTTTTGACCAAATGAGCAAGAACATTTCCTACCATTATTTCTTGTCTTACCATTATTCCCTTGTCTTAATTATCAACTATCTCGTATCTACATTTGTCATCTACACTTTGAAAATTTTAAAATTATCATATCTCTGTACCTTGGGAAAAGTCGAGAAAGTATCGTAATCATCTATCTCGTAGAAGACAAATTTGTTATCAATTGGTATCTTGGTAGGAATATGAGATGTTGGACATTTAGATAAAAATTTGGGATAAATATATGACTGAGATTTAAAATAAAATCAAGAGGCCGGCATTATCAATTGGGAACAAACTATTACACTTGGAGAATTATTTTGAGTATGGATTGTTTTAGGAGGAACGAAGAAGGATTTCGAGAATTGGAATGTGCATGAAACTGTAATATTTCATAGTCGTTATTACAGCAGATGAGGATATTCGAGGACGACTGGATTTTGAGAACCTAAATATTTTTAAGTTAGTGATTATTGAGATGTTTCATTTTGAATTAAGGCAAGATACTAAATTTAGGAATTCAAGATACATGGAAAGGATAATATATTGCATGCAATAATGATGCTAAATTAAATAAGTATTGGTAGGGAATGATTGTGAACTGGTAAAAAAAATTTGAGTCATATAAAAATCTAGAGATTTTGTAAGACTACCAAATTTAAGAAGGGTGATATCTGAAGGTACAATTGAAAGATATGTGGAGGTTGATTTGTATAATGAGGAATGAATTTTAAGTTGTAGTGGCATTAATAGGAGGAGTATAGATTTGGACAATGTCCAAGAATTTTATAAATTCTGATACAAGGATTAAATTAAAATTTAGGACAATGTAGAGGAATTTGGACTTTCAAGATGACTAAGTCGAAAGGATTACAAATCCGGTAGAAAAGAAAGAAAAGATTAATCGAGAAGTTATAACAAGAATATGCTTCATGAGTGGTCATCTTTATGACTGAAAATTTTGGATCTTGGTAGTAGTCGAAGCAGAGCGAGATGATTACCTCGACTTCCTTCTACAAATGCTACATTTTGGTTTCCTATCATATCAGAAGAAATTCATTTTCTTATCCTCGAATTGTTTCTTAAATTTTAATATCATTAAGATTTTGATCCCCTCTGATTATGACCAATCGATTTTGGTCGTCTTGTATATCGTGCCAAAGAGACTTGATTGCTGACTAGACTTAAATGACTTCAAATTCAATTGTGACCTGGGTTTCCATCCTTGGATGCTCATGCTCAGACTTCGATGACCTTGTTCTTCATCTTGCCTAAATCCTATTTTAATCAAGAATTGATCAACTTAGATCATGACGAGACTTAAAATTTATAATCGTGATTGGATTTCAATGCTATTACCACTCGTGCTTTAACTTTCAATTTAATTCTTACTAATAACTAAGTTCTGTTCCAATCATGATTAAGCTTCATACTATCCCTGATCATACCGAAATTCCATGTTTGGTCATGCCTAGGCTGCTATCATACTATTCATCATATCTATATAACTGTTGACCAAGGTTAGACTCAATTTTGATCATGTTTGGATTTTAAACACTCGTGCCTAAACTCTTTTCGACCTTGATTTGATTTTCTGATTATATCTGAATTTTCTTGTGATTAATCGTGCACAGATGACCTGGCATGACCAAGACAACTTTGAATCCCTTGATCGTGATTTTAACGATCATAACTATACATATTACCTTGCCTCTAAATCGTGCCTAAAAATTTTCACTTTCGATCACGACTAACTAATGTGACTATGAAATTAGTCGTGTTAGAATTAAAAATTGATCATGTCTGAATAAATTTCTACCGTGCCTAAATGACTTCGGTTTCTTCCTAAATAGTGCTTACAAGACCTTGATTTCGAAATCATGATTTTATCGTCATTCACAACTAAACTTGGATCTTGATCGTGCTTATGCGACCTAGAGTCTGATTTTCCGTCGGATCTAACTACCAATCGTTCTATACTCGAATTTTGTTCTCCGTTCGCTTCTCTTAGCCTTGATTAAGATCATGACTATACGACTTTGATTTTCATGATCATGATAATCTTAACCCACAAATCGTGCTAAAAATCTTGATATCTAATCACGACTGTGTCGAAATAGATTTTCTATCGTACCTAAATTTTGATTCTCTAGTCACTCGTGCTCAAGTTTCATTCCTGATCATGACTAGGTTTAAAATTTTCATCGCTCTATTCAAAATCGTGCCTAAGCGCTTAATAATTCCATAAAATTTTGAACGCGTCTGAGTCTTGCTTTCACTCATGACCAGATGGTTAATCCTTGATCAATATTCGTGCTAAACATTTGATTATTCCTAATAATGCCCAATCACGTCATTTTAATTTATGATCATGCCTATGTATAACCCTAAATCTTATTTCATCAAGCTGGATCATATTAATCGATGTTTTGGCCTTATTCTGGTTTGATCATAACCGAACGATTCCTGATTTTCCTAGTCGCGGCTTCGTACTGTGTCTACAAAGTTGTGGCTTTAAATCTCAAATCATGCCAAACGTTGTTTTGGTCATGGTTAACTTTTCATCTTGATCGGGCCTGTGCGACTTTGAGGTTGATTTTCATCAAACCTAAGCGCTACAGATCACCCCGTACTCGACTTCATTTATATTTTCGATTCATCTAGTCGTCACTAAGATCGTGCCTCAATGACTTAACTTACATCTAAATCGTGCATATATAGTTTTGTTCATATCATGATTATATCATGCCAAAATCACTAGTCGTGTCTAAATAATTTTGAATTGATTATCTTGATCGTGTAAAACTCGTCGCTCTTTGAATCGTGCCTAGGAAATTGCCTACACTTTCCATCATGTTTTAACCCCACTACCAACCTTTCGAGATAGCGACTTCGTGCACGTTTTTCGAGAAACTTGATCGTTGGATCGTTGATCCGTTTCTTCCATCTCCTTCTCGGTATATATCCCTTCACCTCTGTCAAATTTTAGTCGTTAATTCCGTCATTTGCTATGTCAAAGTCGGCCACCAAGTTGACCATTTAAATTGTGTTATTTTTGGACATTTTATGGAGCCAACTTCGTCGACTCGTACCTCCGCCATCGTAGCTCCGTTTGGCGTGCCACCTGTTCCTATGCACAGCTAGTATAACCCTCTTTCTGCCCCTTAAGTTTCATTTCATTGTGAGCTTGTTTGATTAGTTGAATTTGACGCCAAAGTTGGTCATCCGAATTCGTAATTTCCAACTTGTAAAATCCTAATTTTGAATTTTAGACTCTGGATTCAATTTTTGACATCACCAGTAGACTCGTGGAGTCGTTCTAGCATGAATTCATATAAAGTTTGTTTGATTTGGAGGACATGGGTCCCGGCACGTATCTCAGTGCAAGGTGGGCCCCACAGTTCGATTTAACGGACAAATTTGAGATCGGCTCATCAGAATCCAATTCCGGATATACCGTTGAGTTTGTATCGTCATTCTGGACTCGTTGACATATACTTTTCTAGATTTAGTGGACTTCGGTTCCGGCACAAATTTTCGTGCAAACCGGAATTTCAAAGTCATGGTCAACGGACCATTTTGAGATCGGCTCATCCGAATCCAATTTCGGATATACCGTTGAGTTCGTAACGTCATTATAGACTCGTTGACATATACTTTGTTAGATTTAGTGGACATTGGCTCCGACATGCATTTCCGTGCAAATCGGATTCCAATATCCGGGTCAACGGACCAGTTTGAGATCTGGCCATCGGAATCCAATTCCGGATATACCGTTGAGTTCGTATCGTCATTCTAGATTCGTGGACATATATTTTGCTAGGTTTTGAGGACTTTTATCCTTGCACATTTTTGGTGCAAAGTGGGTCCGACACAGACACCGTTTTGACCAAAATTACCTTTTTGCCCCTGTGTCCAAATTGGACTTATGGGTAGGCTATTCTAGCTATTTTGACCATTGTAGACACGTTGGTGATGGTTGTTTAATCATCAGACAACATCTGTAGACTCTCCCTTATCTATCACCATTTGTTATAATTTTTTCTCTTTTTGGTTTGTATTTTTAGATCCTTACATCGAAATTGAGATCCGTCGATTCCAGTGATTTCACATCACTGAAATTGATAAGTTGACCATGTGGATGATTATAGAGACTAGCTTTGACCTAGTTTAACCTATAATGGACTAGGAGTTGACCAGTTGACCAAAGTCAACTTTAAGTCAACCTTTAACCCAGTTTGACTTAGTTTGACTGAGTTTGACCTAGAATAGGCCTAGAAGCATAGAATTAATGTATATATATATTGTTTACTCTAGAATATTAAGTAACTCTGTAAATTCATATTAGGTCTTTGTGACGTCGGTTCAGGCATAGACCCTCACTTATTGCTCAGGACAACAGGCGAGTACATTCTTTGGTAGTTTTCATTGTCTTAATATCTACTATATCCGATTCAGTTATAATGTTTTACTTGATTCTCGACACGATGGTGCACGGACTAGTATATATTGGTTGCCTGTCATGAGATGTCATTCCTGGGTTACCGTGGTATACTGGTACATTGTTCGATCTTATTTCATGTACTTGTATTGACACCGATTCCTAAAGGGATTAGCTACCCTCTTAGAGAATCCCGTGTCATGACGTCTTGTGTCCGGATCCATTATACTACTCGGGTATGGAGAGTTATTAGAGGTTATGTGATCAATACCCCTCATGTATTCCTGTTACTACTTGCATCATAGCTTTACCCTCGCCTCATGTAGGGTAAAGCCTGACCTGTGTTACTACTTGCCTCATAGCTTTCCATTGTGGTCGGCCTGATCTTGTTTTTCTTGTATTTTCTGACTCATAGCCGATCAAATGGAAGAGCCTGATCTTGACCCAAGCCGATCACATAATGCTCTAATATCTCAAGGCCTGTTTATATTTACATTATATATAAGATATTATTGTATTTTTCTACATTCCAATATTTCATACCCTGATATCCAGTTTTACATATCCTGTTTATATTCTAATCTTGATATTTTATCTAGTATTTCATTATAATTGTCTCTTATAGAATTTGTCAATTCACATGGAACTGTTGTTAGTTTATGTACTCATTCCCATCCTGACTGGATACGTTTACAATATTTTTAGGAGTTGTTATGCCCTCATTGTTGGACTACAGGATGATGCTAGCTAAGGCGGATCTCGATATTCTTTCAACGTGAATTGTCTCCCATGAGTTCTAGGTCTGGTAGTTATTTTAGTTTTGTTATTGTTTTTCTTCCGTTTCATTCTTGTCTCATATGATCCTTTTGTAGATTCTAGTTGTTCTAGTGATATTGTTATCTTTCTTGTCTTATCTTCCTTAGCTTTTTGATGTGATTTGAGTACATTTATAGTTATGAATCTTTTAGATGTTGTAGATAGTATCGGGTACTTGACAGCGCTCTACCGCCGATATTATGGCGTAGGCTGGGCGTGGCTGACGTATTCGTACCCGAATATCCTGGTGCAGGTCGTGACACCGACTTATGCAAGGCCCATGGCCGTCCGAGACTAAGTCGGGGCAGAGCATGACAGGGGAATGACTGGAAACTATGACCAAGGTCTCTCTCCAAATGCTTCTCTTTATATAGGTTGTGTGTTCCAACCCACATGCAACGTGGCAGTCGGTCAAAGGACTCCGGAGTATTGGGTTGAACCTAGGACTCAGCATAATGAATCTCAATTAATAGATTCATTTGACTAAGCTTTTAGTCACCGCTTCACGAGCACCCTCCAAAAGCTGCAGTAATTAAAGAAGATGTTGATTCAGCCGCTCAAAGATGGTCATTAATTTTCTTAGGAGTACAATGACTTCGACGTTTCATATAGTGCATCCCCCTCATGGTTACCCAAAAGCGCAACTCTCTCATAGTTTCACAGAAGCTCAGCCCCTTAACGACCCCTTCACTAATCCCTCAGAGGTTCACAGAAGTGCAGACCCTTAACGGCCCCTTCATTGACCCCTCAGAGCTCCCCAGAAGCGCAGACAATCTCCTCATTGCCCAAAAGCATATTGACTTTGTTGCCTCAAGAGCGCAGTCTCATCGTCACCCAAAAGTGCAGTGACTTCATCACCTCAATAGCAGTCTCCTCGTCGCCCAAAAGCGCAGTGACTTCTTGCCTCAAGAGCAATCTCCTCGTCACCCAAAAGTATAGTGACTTCGTCGCCACAAGAGCACAGTCTCCTCATCGCCCAAAAGCGTAGTGACTTCGTCGCCTCAAGAGCACAATCTCCTCGTCGCCAAAGGCGCAGTGACTCCGTCGCCTCAAGACCACAGTCTCTTTGTCACTCAAAAGCGCAATGACTTCGTTGCCTCAAGAGCAGTCTCCTCGTTGCCCAAAAGCGCAGTGACTTCGTTGCCTCCATAGCAGCATCCTTATCGCCCAAAAGCGCAGTGGCTCGAACACTCCCAAAAGCGTAGCTCGTATAGCGCACAGTTCCCTTACAACGTGGCATCATGCCATATGGGCAGTATTGCAGCTGTATCTTTTCAGATACAATGGTATTCAGTTTGGTGTATCTTTTCAGATACAATCAAATCCGGTTTGTTTAAACCGCCGCCCCTGAGATAGAGTCGGATTTAGTTTGTTTAAATAGTTGTATCTTTTTAAATGCAATCAAATTTAGTTTTGTTTAAACCCGCCGCTCTTGAGGTGAGATCAGATTTTAGTTTGTTTAAATAGTCGTTCTCTCGATAAGAGCAAGATCTAGTCAGTTTTATTAGAGCAAAGCCATCGAGCAATGGGCACACACCATGTGTCAATTTGATCGGTCAAACTGATGAAGGATGATAACTGTCCAAGATCTCGATCACGAAAAATTCCAACAACCGCTACGTGTTAGCTCAGCAGTAGCCTTTACAGAGTAGTTACAACGGATGTTTCCTAAAATCTCGCACGCGCAGCGTTCCTGCGCACCAAAACCCTTATGCACATCGTATATGTGCTTGTCTATAAATAGAAGTCTTCCTTCGTTAAAAAACTCTTCGGGGTCTTCTTGATTGGCAACCCGGAGTGCCACTCATAAGCATCAGAAAGTCAGAGCAAGTTTAGTTCCAAGGAACACTTCCGCCAAAATCACCATCAACTATTGTTGCTGCCAGACAGCAGCATCGCCACCAAAGAGGCAATCCATTTTCCAACGGCTACGACCGGCGGTGTCTGTCCACCAAAGGCTCGACAAAGGATCGTCAAGTGAAGAAGAAGATGAACACCTTGTTGCCTCATGAAATGCGGTGTGGGATTTTCCATCTCTCATGAAGCTTTCCAAGAACCCTCTCGCCTCGGCCAGCAAATCTAAGGGCCGACTTGGAGGCAACAAGCCGGCAGTACCCAGCATGGATGTGTTCTAACACACCTGCACTCAGACCAAACTATTGTCGCAAGCTGGGGGTAGCCAACCCCCTACTATTCATGACAATCCTTCGTTCCAACCCGAAGAATGATTGTATAGAATTGACACGGATGCCTCCGTGAGCGCAAGCTACCAACAAGCCGGGGGTAGTAATTACATCAAGTCGAAGGATGATCGCAATCTACCTGTTTACCCTCAGGATGATGAGACTCAGGTGTCTGAACCAGAAAGTGAAATATCCACAGTCCCCTCTATCTCTCCACATCTGATGTCAGTTTTCATGGCCGAAGGTGACGGTGCGGGAAGCAGCGAAGGTTCCAACCATCAAAAGCGTATAGAGACCCTGAAGACGGGCCTGAATACATTAAATGAGACCATGCAGGCCTTCACTTCTGTGGTCCTGGAGATCAAGGACAAATTGACATCCAATGCTTCTACTTCAGCAAATCAAGACCCGGGAACGAATGCGGAGTCTAATGCACCACCTCATGCGCTAACTCCTGTCGTGAACCAAGCACTACCGCAGTCGTCTACTCCGTCAACGATTGGACCGACAATGTTGAATCACATGCAACAGGCTCTCAAGGAGTTGTACGCTCGCTTTGATGCCCGAGAAAAGAAAGAATCACTCCAGATAATGGGGATCCGACAACCATATCCCTCTAAATGGGATAATGTGATATATCCTCCCAAGTACAAGCCACGGATGCTCGCACCATTCCATGCGAAGGAGTCTCCTCGTCGATACTTGAGGTATTTCGTCTCAGTAACGAGGCATCTGCCAAAAGACGACGCTCTGGTTACAAATATATTCGTAGGGGCGTTGTAGGAGGTAGCCTACGAATGGTTTTGCAGCCTCCCCGACAATTGCATCTCGTCATTCGACGATTTGAAGCATCTTTTTCTTGCTCGGTTCTATGAAAGGGGAATAAACATGACGATGTCCACTCTCATGGATATTGCCAGAAGGAAAAGGAACCAGTACGTGCTTAGATTGAATGCTTCCGCCAGGCGACTCTGAGTCTACCACCTGGTATACTCGAGCCCATGCTTATGGATTCGTGTCGCAAGAACATGCACCCTATACTCATATTGTGGTACAGTGTTCCATGCATACAATGGGCGCCTTTAATTACCGAGGCAGATGTGCCTGAAAGAAAAGCTCGGGACGCACAATTGCTGGAATTGAGTTTTCCCTTGCTCGAAGACAAAGGGAAACGCTCGTCTAGCAATAACCCTGCCCACAAGGACGAGAAAGGGAAGCAAGCCTTGACCGTCAACATCTCCAAAGGTTCAGCGTCAATGAATCAGAAGCCGACAGAAGCGCCAAAACTGAAGGAAAGCTACTCCTTCAATGATGAGGATGTATTAGAACTCGTTGGCATGTTGATGAACGGTGGCAAGCTTCAACTCCCGCCTCCTAAGCTTTCTAACAAAGTGGGAAAGGTGGACAATCCAAAGTAGTGTCATTATCACCAGTACGTTCACCATTCAACACGCGGCTGTTACGTGTTGAAGAAGCAGATCCAGTAGCTCATTGATGCCAAAGTCATCTCGCTCGACTACGAGGACAAGACGGTCAAGGCCAACATAGCGACCCTCCAGTTTGGAAGCTTCCCGAAGACGGAAGCCAAGGACAGGGTTGTGCCCATTCCAAGGGCAACAATAGAAGTGGTTAACCTCCCGCCAACTCGCGACAATGCTCAAGTCCTCGTCCCACTTACGACACCGCGAGGCGAAGAAAACCAAGCCATCTCATATGGTTTCTACATCGACTGACGATGCTCTAGTTACCACTCGCTCGGCTCACCAGAGAGAAGATAACCAGGTTTCAGAGGAAGAAGTGTCTCCACCTACTACTGTCCCCATACTAGATACATCAGAATCAGGCCCATCTCACACTCCCGTAATAGATAAGCAGAAGCAAAAAGAGGTCCGCTTTGACAAACAACTGAGGAAAGACTTAGCAGTGGGGCCGATCAAGCCATACAACTTCGATATATTGGCCCAACTTGCCAATACTCCAGCTTGGCTATCGCTCTTCGAACTCCTCCGTCTCTCTAAAGAGACCCGGGACGCCCTCAGCGAAGCTTTGCAGAACACTGATTCATTCCTCACCCAGGTGAAACCACTCAAAGAGGATCCTGTCGCGTATCCACATTGCCATAACGTGGTTGAAGAATGATTCCTATCATCACCTTCACTCAGCAGGATATGTTACTGAAGAACAACCAGCACAATATGCCCTTGTACTATGCAGGGTATATTGGTGCCATCAAGGTCGATCGCATCCACATCGACCATGGCTCCTCCCTCAGCATAATTCCTCTGAGTTTACTTTAAACCTTGGGGATTCCGATGCGTCTACTGACCACGTCAAATACTACAATCAGCGGTTTCAATATTGGAAAAAGTGAAACCTTGGGCAAGATTCGTCTGAAATGCCAGATAGGCGATCTCCAGACGGATGTGACTTGTTATGTCATTAATGCAGACATAAACTACAACATGCTGTTGGGATGACCATGGATTCATGAGTACATGATTGTACCTTCTATCCTCCAATAATGCATGAAGTATGTAGCCCGCGACGGGACTATCAAGACTGAGTTTGTTGATATCGACCCGTTTCGAGGACTCAAAGCATATTGTACTGATGCTGGTATGTACAAATCAGTCCCATGGGACGATGGTGCTAATGATGTCGACGACGAGGCAGAAACTGCATCAGAGAGCGCAAATGTTACTGAAGAACCTCTGAAGGCTCGACTAAAGGGGAAGCCCCCCAGACACCAGCACCTCTTATCATCAAGCTCCAAGGAAAGGCTCTTGCTCGCTCATCTCCGACGACGTCAGCTACTAGCCAGGAGCCTATTCAAATAAAGCTCCCCAGAAGGGCCCCAAAAGCAGTCTCGAAGTTGCAGGAATCTATGACTCCATCTACCTTGGTAGTCAAGCTGAAGCGGAGACCTCCTCCACCTACTATGGCAGCCCCGATTCTCACTGATGAGGAGTTAGGGGACTATATATGCGCCAATGCTGAGGCATACTTTTTTAGATGATGTAATACATAGGGATAAATTTTGCATTTTATTAATAGAATATTGTCTTTGAATTACTCTTATGCACACTGAAACACTATGTATTTCTTAGCTAATGCCCTGTATATGTTGCAAACCCAGGTGATAATCGCTAATCTGGCAAGCCAAGTTGTCCTTTCCCAAAATGCTTGCTTCGGTCGGGTAGAACATCCTCAACGATCGGGTAGAACATCCTCAAAGAATTACTCCCGTAGAACCGGAGCCCAATAACGGTAGGATGCAGCTCTACCGTTACACCGCTCAAGCCAAGCACCTTATCCAGAAGATGGGTTACAACTTGACCAGTGACAGAGGACTGAATTATGGCGAAGGCCGACGCATTTCTTTACAACTTCGTGCCCCAAAAGAAAAGTCTCAAAATTACTACTAGCATATTCACTGGGGGTTGGGTTACGTCACACCTACAACAACTTCGGAGAGCTCAAAGCCAGAGTTTATAATGCATTCTCACTCCTCCGATTCTTCAACCTCGGACTCTGATACCAGTATCGGCCAAGCCTTCAAGAAGATACTGTCCGTCAATATGGTCTCTGTAGATCCCCCAGTTGAGGATGAAGACCAGATGCTCGAATTCTTCAAGGATAACCCTGGGCTCAACGCTTAGGATCCCAATCGGAATGACGCTTTGAAAAGCGAGATCCTTCCACCGATGATAAGGTCGTTCAAGTAGACCTAGGATATGAGGCTTCATCTAAACCCATCTTCATTAGCAAAAGCTTGACATGAGAAGACAAAGAGTCTCTGATACATCTTATCCAAGAATACATTGATATTTTTGCTTGGAGCTATGAAGACATGCCGAGTTTAGACACGCAAGTCGTAATGCACCGACTCAACATCTGCCCGACGTCAACCTGTCAAACAGTGACAACGTCGCTTCCATCCTAACATTATGGATTCTATCAAGGAAGTCGACAAACTCATATAAAGTGGCTTTATTTGTGAAGAGCAACACCTAGATTGGTGGCCAATACTGTGCCCGTCACTAAGAAGAATGGAAAATTCGAGTTTGTATAGACTTTAGGGATCTCAACTCAGCCTGTCCAAAAGACGAGTTTTCCCTCTCGATTATTGACGTGATGATCGACAATACTTGTGGCTTCGAACGTCTGTCCTTCATAGATGGATTCTCAGGCTACAACCAGATCAAGATATTCCCCAATATGAAAAACATACTTTATTACGGACTCCAAAAAGAATCTACTATTATACAGTGATGCCTTCCGGTTTGAAGAATGCGGGAGCAACATACCAGCGGGCTATGAGTACCATATTCCGCAAATACCTCAAAAAATGGTAGAATATTATGTTGATGACATTGCCGTTAAAAGTCGGAGGAAATCCAGCCATCTGTAGGACTTGAAGATGGTGTTCGATTTGATGCAGACACATCGGCTAAAGATGAACCCAACCAAATCTTTCCTGGGGGTTTCTAGCGGCAAGTTCTTGGGCTTCATTATCACAGCCAAGGGTATTCACATTGACCCTGAATAGACCAAGGCCATTCTAGACATGGTTCCTCCGAAGAATCTCCGTGAGCTCCGAGGCCTGCAAGGATGCTTGGCATACATCAGAAGATTCATAGAAAATCTCTCTGGACGATGCCAACCCTTCACCAAACTGATAAAGAAAGAATTTTCTTATATCTGGACTGAAGAATGTCAGCATGTGTTTGACGATATCAAGAAATACCTCACAAGTCCTCCAGTACTGTAGCACCGGTTGTGGGAAGGCCCTTTCTACTGTACGTCCGAGCCATGGACCATTCTCTCGGTGTTTTGCTAGCCAAGAGGAGC
Source organism: Iris pallida (assembly GCA_029216955.1). Taxonomy (NCBI): domain Eukaryota; kingdom Viridiplantae; phylum Streptophyta; class Magnoliopsida; order Asparagales; family Iridaceae; genus Iris; species Iris pallida. Next base: position 19,446,275 of record JANAVB010023995.1, read on the forward strand.
AACGAAGGCTACGAACATGTAATCTACTATCTTAGCAGGACCATGGCTGGTGCCGAACATCGATATAATCTTGTAGAGAAGGAGTGTCTCGCTCTAGTCTTCGCCATCAAAAAGACGCACCAATATGTGGCTGGTCAGACAATTAATGTCATTTCCCAAGTCAATCCCCTCAGATTTTTCATGACTAAGCTAGGGGCACTAAACTCACGATTAGCCACATGGGCAATCCTTTTGATGTCTTATGACATGGTGTTCGTCCCACAAAAGGCGGTTAAAGGTCAAGCATTGGCCGACTTCTTGGTTGCACATCCTTTACCGAAGACGTCAAGACTCTACGACGATATCCCTAACGAGGTCCTAGAGTCTAATGCAGTCACAGACAATCCTGTCTAACGAATGTTCTTTGATGGTGCTTCGAGAACAGGACCCAAAGGTGAAATCATCGCAGGGGTCGGAGTAGTCCTCGTCACGCCCGATAGTCTAATCATCCACCGTGCGTATTCTCTTATGGAGTCATGCACCAATAATGTTGCTGAGTACAATGTTCTCATCATCGGGCTCCAGCTTGCCAAACATTTGGGGGTCGACTACATCGAGGCCTACGGCGACTTAAAGCTGATTTTCAACCAGGTTCGAAGACAATATGAGGTTCGACATGAAGATCTGATCCCTTACCATCAGGCAGCAATCGACGTCATCTCCATATTCACAGGGTTCTTTATAGAACATGTAACTCGATTGCAAAACCTAGAGGCCGACGCCCTCGTCGGTCTCGCGCCTCTCTGGCAGCTCCTGTCGGAACCAAGTACTCCGTCACAGTAATGGGTCGGGAGCTGGTCTTCCCAAAGAACAACCTACATACATGTCTAAGCTACTATGTACAAACGGACACCAACATTGACATTCGGGACTGGCGATTCTTGTTTATAGACTATACGGTCTACAGGATCCTACCTGAAGACCCGAAGGAAGCTACTTCTATCAAGAGGTGCTCGCTCCGATTCTTCTGTGACACAGCTACCAAAATTTTGTATCGTTGTTCCTATGACAGACTTCTCCTTCGATGTCTATATAATACTGAAGCAAAAGAAGCACTACGGGAGGTGCATGATGGTACCTGCGGAACTCATCAACCTGGTCCTAAGTTACAAGACCGACTACGTAGCATGGGCTACTATTGGCCCACTATGATGGCAAAAGTCGTAGAGTATGATAAGAAGTGTCGGGTATGTCAGTTGCATGCTGACTTCATTCACTAACCTTTTGAGTTCCTATACCCCACTACGGCCGCCGGGCCATTTAAAGCACGGGGAATGGATATCATCGGGCCATTCAGCCCTCCATCCTCCAAAGGACACCGGTTCATCCTCGCCATCACCGACTTCTTTTCCAAGTAGGAGGAAGCGGTGCCACTGGCTGAGGTGAAAACCTCAAACGTGATCGGCTTTTTTAAGTACCACGTCATTTACCGCTTCAAAATTCCTCGAAGGATCGGATGCAGAATGGCTCTCAGTTTGTAAGCCATGCATTCCATCAGTTCTGTGATAAGAATCGGATGCAGAATGTAGCGTCAACGGCCTACAATCCTGCAGTGAATAGGCTAACCGAAGCATTCAATAAGACGATTGTCAAGCTACTCAAGAAAGTCGTATCATCCAATAAGCACGACTAGAATGAGAAACTCGACGAATGTCTATGGGCTTACCGTACCACCGTTCGTACGCCCACGGGCAATATGCCATTCTCTCTTATCTACGGGAGTGAGGCGGTGCTTCCCCTGGAGATCCAGATTTCGTATCTACGAGTAGCTATCACCAACCAGCTGACAGATGAAGACAATCATCGTCGTCTGCTACAGGAGTCGGAAGCATTGGACGAGAGGCGCCTGGTGGCTCAACAACGTATCGAACTCTATCAAGCTCGGATTTTTAGAACTTTCAACAAAAGAGTCCGGGAATGGACATTCCAAGTGGGTGACCTCGTCTTATCAGTTCGAAGACCGATGATGATGACCCATAAGACAGTTGGGAAGTTTAAGCCCAAGTGGGAAGGACCGTTCATCATAGAGATGGTCTACTCTAATGGTCTTTACCGACTGGCCAAACCTGAAGGCGATTTGCTAATGCTGCCGATCAATGGCAAATATCTGAAGAAATACTATGTCTAAGGTCTAAATCGACATATATTTCCACATCCTCCGTGGGTGCTTATGGATTCTATTAACGAATTCATCCCTTCCTTATTTCCCTTGTAGAAAACATTTCATGTACATATTACCTCTGAGTTGTTTTTCTATACCCCAATGAAGTTCATGTCTACCATGTCCATATTACCTCTGAGTAGACATTTCTTCCATGACAAACCCCGTGTTGTCATAATCATCTATAGAACATTTCACGTCCATACTATCTCAGAGTCATTCTATACACCAGTAGAAAATATGCCACGTCCATATTACCTTTGAGTTGTTTTTTCTATACCCCAATGAAGTTCATGCCTACCATGTCCACCATATTAACTCTAAGTAGACATTTCTTCCATGACAAACCCCTTGTTGTCATAATCATCTATAGAATATTTCACATCCATACTACCTCTTAGTCGTTCTATATATCCATAGAACCTATTCTTACCATGTCCACACGACCTCTGAGTAAGGAAAATTCTACCACAAAAATTCCGTGTTTACCATGTCCATATTACCTCTGAGTAAACATCCCATCCCTAGTGAAGTTACCTCCATCCTATTATGATAAGACTACCTCTGAGGGAATTCCCATTACTATAAAAAGTTCATAATAAATGGACAAGCAAAGAAGCAAAACTAAGACAACCGGCTCATAATTTTGTCAAGTCGGCTTCTCAAAAAGGCAATCTTGGGCTAAACTGACCCTTTGTCTCGGCACTCTGCCTCTTGTCGTCTGGCGGCCTCATCTTCGAGCTGGGACAGGTTCAGGCGTGCGATGTCTAATTCTGTATGACTAGTACCGATACTGTCCTTCTCCTGAGCTAAAGTCTCGGATCGCCGGCGAAGGAGCCTCTACTGGTCTTTTGACTTCTCCAGCTCACTCTCGGCAAAGGCCAACGCCTCTTCCAACTACCAAATCTATTCTGGAGGGTTTTGCACTGTTCCTCGAAGGTTGTTTGATGGCAGACTTCAACTTCTTCAGCATCGATCACCTCTTCAATCTCTTCTTCAACATCAGCAATCCTATGAGCCAGAGCCAGACGTCTCTGTTTGTACTGCAAAAGTTTAGCAGCCATTTTCTTTAGTTTCGTGTCTGCGAGAGACGAAAGGCTGTGCTCAAGGCCTTGAAGCTCCAGGATTGTGGCTTCAATTTCCTTCAGAGAAGCCTCTATGGCATCTACTTTTTGCCTCATATCCCTGATACTCGTGCAAGGCCACTAGCTGGGCTCTTACTGCGGACCGAGCCCGCCTAAACGTTTGGTTATGCTGCAAGACACCCTCTATACTGTGCTTTAAAGCATGGCGAATGGTGCCCAGAATAAAGTTGGCGTAATAAGCATTGTCAGCCATGGACATTCGAGTTATCGAAGATGCCGCGATGGGAGGTCCCAGAACAGCGGCAACAGCTAATACATGACTAGGGACTGCGACCGAGGCAGGTGGTGCCATGACCAGAGCGGAGGCCATCAATGAGTGATGACAGTACCTATCAATGCCGTTTGATTTAGCCCCTGCGTAGCTGATTCAGGAATGATCCCGTGGATGATTTGCTCTTCAACGGGCTCCCTTACCGGCTCTTCAACAATCTCTGTGACTGACTTCTAGGCCTCATTGGCTACCTCTTGAGCGGTAGCCATGACTAGCTCAGCAACGGTCTCTGTAACCAACTTTTCAATGGACACCTCGACCGACTCTTCAGTCGTCTCCTCAACCGGTTCTTCAGCAGCTGGCTCGTCAGCAATCTCCTCAACAATCTGTTCAGTAGTGGTCTTCTGGACTGGTTCTTCATCTGCCTCCTCGATAGCTACATAAATTCCTCAACAACCGGCCCTTCAACGTTCTTTTCGTTCTCCTTGATGAGGCTGTCAATGGTTTCATCGACGGGCTCGTCAGCAGCCTCCTCGACCGCCATCTTATTGGTTACATTGACCGACTCTTCAGCGGGCAACTCATCAGTAGTCTCCTCGATATGCTCTTCCATGATCTCTTAGGTTGCCGCCCTAAAGACCATATCGGCAAACTCTTCAATAGCCTCATGGGCCGCTTTCATAATGTCCTTATCAACAAACTATTCGATGGTCATCTTGACCGGCTCCTTAATGGCTTTGCCTGCTAACTCTTCAACAGCCTCCGCCATCAATCTTTTCGTGGTCTCTTCGATCAGCCTTTGAGGCAGATCCCTGATGTCTGCCAGGGGTAATTCATCGGCCACTTGATCATCCTCGCCTTTTAATACATCTGGGTTCTCTTCAGCCCCTTCCTCGATATATGGAGGAGGTTCAGTAGAGGGGTCCTGAGCAATACCTTCAGTATATTTAGCTGTTCGGCCGTCATGGATACAGATTTTTGAGTCATGCCTTTGGCCACCGCCCAGACCAATCCTGGGTATCTCTACGGGCTCGTCCACAGTCGGCTCGATGAAAGTTTCTCGCTGATGTGAAGCCATTAGCTCCAAAAAGTCCTGAGTCTCATACTCAAAAGAAGCAGGAGGAGAGACATCATTCGAGTGAGCCACCTCAATAGCTGTGGTTGTCGGGTTCTCCTCTAGGACACTAGCTTCTTCGGTCCTCTCAATCATAGGCACCTCAAGATTCGGAGGACTCGTGACAAAGGCGACTCTTTCTTTCCTTCTCAAAGAAGGACCTTCGGCGGACAAAGGGGTGGTAACTCTGACCGCCGGACGCGGTAGCTCCCTCTGGGGTAACTCCGGAGCAGGTTCCTCAGGAAGTTCCCTGAGTATCTCTGGCCATCCAGACTTCTTCTTTGCCTGTACATGCAAAACAATAATAAGCAGAAAGGCTGGGATAAAAAACCGAATAAAAAGGACTGAAGTTTACCTGTCAAGAAGATTCAAAATACAGAGTGCTCTGCAGCGGCAAAGATCATCATGAGGGTCTGTACTGCCTAGGTACAACCCGCTTGGATCTCTTTTAAGGAGGAGAACTCGCCTCTGAAGGAGCTCACCATAAGAAACTAGCCTTCTTATTTGGAGAAGCAATTGAAAGAGCCTCTCAGCCTAAGTTGAAACGAGAAAAACTAGTCTACCAGAGTGAGAAAAAAAATTAAGATTGGCATATCTCCCAGATATGGCAAGGAACTTGTCTCTTACCCGCTACGCCCATGCCAGCTACCCTCGGCAAATGTCATAGGATTTGACTCCATTCAAACAGGCTAGGATTGGAAAGATATATTACAAATTTGGGTCCCAGAGGAGGGACATATTCTTCAGTTCCTTTGAGACACAACACGCATTTGAGAGGCTTAAAACCAAGTTGTGTGTCGGTCGAGGATTCGTCTTTGATAATTTTGGTCAGAATGCCATTCTTTGCCAATATTTTTGTTGCAGCTGGAGGAACATATCCGGCCCCAAACATGCGGCTGACGTGTTTGATGCATAGAGACATTGAGCGCTGGAACTATCTTTTAGTATGGGCTCTGAACAACTTCAAGGACAAGCTGGTTGAGTTGGAACTTTATGATGCCGTCTTGACCACCTCTCGTGGTATCCAAACCAATTCCAACATGCTCTTAGCCTTGGTAGAGAGGTATAACAATATGACGGGTACCCTCGTGAGATGCATGCCTCATCTTACATGAGATGCATTTTTTATCACATCTGCGAATGGGTGAGAACCCCTACGAGGAGTATGTGCCAGCTGAAGAAGAACTAAAAGCTATGGCCAAAGAGAACCCTCGGATGGTAGCAACCTTCGAGGAGCTACTATGTCATTTCATGATTTGTACCCTCTTATATAAGAGCAGGGCAATTGGGACGTGCTATACGTCTAAGTGGCTGGTGTATCTCTTTCTAGGTCATGTCCCAGAGAATAAGGCGCAAGAGCATTTATAATGTGAGACCCGTTTCTTTGAACCGCTCAACAGCGACACAATTGAAATACTGATTGAATAATCAGGACATGTCGATAATGAGCTGGAAGAAGATTGACATGGCTTTGCTGATGGCACACCTATCGAGACTTAAATAAGACATGGTGGTATAACCATGTCTATACTTGTCCTCCGTTCGGAGTTGAGATTATGATAGGCATATTATATATTTGTGTGAGTTGTTAGATAGTGACCTAGGATAGCGTTCTACCGCCGATTCTGCGGCGTAGGCTGGGCGTTGTTACGCACTTGTACCCTTACACTAGGTACGGGTCATGACACTCTCATTTGGTTGAAGAGTTTATATGACTTAGTTTGTGAATCTTTCTAACCATCCTAATGAATTTCAGACAAGCATATGACAGGCATAATGTAAAGTACGCTAGAACTTACCCACGATAGAGCGTGCCGTGCAATGTAAGACTTACCATGTTCTTTCCTGTCAATTGTTATTGCTAGCATAGCGTGTGCAATTTATGTGTGATTGGTCACTGACACCACAAGCCGTCCTGGACTTATAGCTTTGTTAGTCGGGGCCCTTTCAACGCAAGCAGCGAGCCCCACTGAAAGTCCCCGCCTAACTCGTGCTATTATCCAACACATTTATACCTTGTTTCCTTCTAGGCCAAAACGGTCCCGTGGTCCCGGAATGCCGCTCGAGGAAACTCTTACCTTGTCGACAAGTTGTCCATGACCGTGTTAGAACAATTTAGTTACTAAAGCATGGTCAACATTTTTGGGAACTTAATCATTTCATCATGTCCCGCCTTGTCGTGGCATCAATTTGTTCAATGAGTCAATCTTTTGTTCAACATAGTTTTATAAGATAAGTAGACGTGTCTGTGCCCTTGTATCTATCATTTCATTCTTAATAATGTTATCGATTGAACTAACAAGGGGGTCGAGAAGAGAAGGGTCAGCCACTCGCCTTGATTTTTGTTCAAGGCGAGAGACTTGTTGGTCGCGCTAGTCGTCGCCTATGCGATTACCTGAAATCGCACAAGCAACTGATTAGAACACTGTATTATTCAAGGAGTTTGATACATAAATGCGAGTTCGAAAATGCAAGCCATGAAAACCATCGAAAAAAATTCACGAAAATGCATTCAGAAAACGAAAGCCAAAGAAGCAAGTACGGCATGAGAAGCAGAGCAACGGGAGGTCTCTCCCGACTCAGTCGCAAAGTCCATCCTTGAGGCGCAACCCGCTAAATATTGGACTTGATTCCGAAGAAGCCTTTCCATTACGAGAAAAGGATCTTAATTCAATCGTTCTCATTCGACCGTTTCAATCGATCCTGATCTATCGGTTTCGACTGAATTAGTAGCGACATTGTTCCTCTCTCGCGCACTCCATGGACAGAAATGGGGGCACGATTTAGGGACGGGGCACTACACCATAACCAACTAAAAAAAAGTTTCATCCTTGAAACTTAAGAATAGAACCTACCTCTAAGAAAACAATGAAGGAAATTTCTCCTTCATCTCCGATTCACGCTCCCGGGTTGATTCCTCGACCAAATGGTTTCTCCAGAGAATGCGGACGAGAGGGTTGATTTTGAAGCAGTTTATCCTTGTGCTCAAAGATTTGCACCGGCTCTTCTATATATGACAAGTCTACCTGCAGATTCAACTGACCAAAATCTGCCACATGGTTCGGATCATGCACGTACTTTCGCAACTGAGAGACGTGGAAGACATTGCGCACATCCGACAGTGCTGGCGACAATGAGATCTGGTAAGCTACTGGGGCGACTTACTTCTTTCTCGAAAGGACCGACAAATCTTGGACTCAACTTTCCTTTAGCTCCAAATCACGTAACTCCACGTATAGGTGTGACTTTCAGAAATACGTGATCGCACTCCAGGAATTCAAGGAGCCGTTGGTGGGTGTCGGCATAGCTCTTCTGCCGACTCTGTGCAATCTTTAATCTTTCCCGAATGAGCTTAACCTTCTCCACGGTCTGTTCTACCAGCTCCGGGCCGAGTATCTGCCGTTCCTCGACTTCATCCCAGCAAATGGGCGATCTACACTTCCGGCCGTACAAGGCTTCATACGATGCCATTTGATGCTGGACTGATAGCTATTGTTTATATGTAATGTCGGCCAATGGTAGATGAACGTCCTAGCTTGACTTCAGATCAATTGCACAGAGGCGTAACATGTCTTCGAGAATCTCGTTCACCCGTTCTGTTTTGCCTTTGATCTGAGGATGTTAAGTTGAGCTAAACTTCAACTTGGTCCCCATTGCTGACTGAAGACTACACCAAAAGCGACACACGAACTGCCCATCCCGATCTGAGACGAAGGATACTGGTATCCCGTGCAGCCGAACTATTTCATCAAGATAGATCTGAGTAAGGCGATTAACGCTCCAAGTGACTTTAACGGTAATGAAGTACGCTGACTTGGTTAATCGATCGACGATAACCCAGACGACATTGTTCCCCTATGGCATCTTCGGCAGGCCAACAACAAAGTCCATAGTGATGTGATCCCATTTCCATTCTGGAATGGCAAGGTTCTGTATCTACCCGCCCGGTCTCTGATGCTCAGCTTTCACCTGCTGACAGGCCATGCATTGCGATACAAAGAGCGACACATCTCTATTCATTCTGTGCCACCCGAAGGTCGTACGAAGGTCCTTGTACATCCTAGTGCTGCAAGGATGCAAGGTATATTTCGCATAATCCGCCTCCATCAATATCTCCTTTTTAAGTTCTAAGTCGTCCGGAACACATAGTCGGCCTTTCAATCGTAGCATTCATGTGTCATCTTCCGCAAAGTCGATCGACTTCCCTGTTGAAATCAGCTTCGCATCTTCTTCAGCTATGGATCGTCCTTCTGAGCGGTCTTGATCTTTTCTCGCAAGCTCGGCTCTAACTGTAATTGCGTCAACTGCACATCTCTGAATCGAACTCGAAGGTCGATGCTCATCTCTTCAAGGTCCCATAGTAGTCTACTGTTGATGCACAATGAGGCAGGAGATATATATGACTCAGAGCGTCTGCCACAACATTTTCCTTGCCCGGTGTATAGCCGATCGTCAAGTCATAGTCTTTGATCAGTTCTAGCCAACGCCACTATCGTAAGTTCAGCTCCTTCTGAGTGAAGAGATACTTGAGGCTCTTATGATCGGTATAGACCACGCATGCCACGCCATAAAGATAGTGACGCCACAATTTTAACACGAACACAATCGCCGCTAACTCCAAGTCGTGCGTAGGATAGTTCTTTTCGTACGGCTTCAACTGTCTAGAGGCGAAGGAGATCACCTTGTCTCGCTGCATGAGTACACATCCTAAGCCCTGGCCTGAAGCATCGCTGAATATTTGAAAACCCTCTACCCCAAATGGAAGTGTGAGTATAGGTAGATCCAATCTTTTGATGACTCCGCTGTCGAAGACTAGAAGACAGATAGAGCGACTCCCCACCATCCCAGGTGGATTTTGTAATGCTGGTTGTAGCAACTAATGGATGAAATGTATAGAATTCTATCTCATCGACGTTCATTTTGTAATAGAGTCAGTTTGTAAAAAGCCCACGCGGCACCTTTGTATCGAGTCTGTAAAGTGATGTACATTATCAACAAAGCTTAAGTTTCTTCCTTATAATGTGTGTTCAATTTACTTTGTGCATTCTCTTGTTGTTGTGTTTCGGATAACCTTATGACTATGCCTTGTGCGATCGCAACTTAGGTTCGTACGCCATCACGCTCGGGGGACGACTATCGATTCTACGGAATCGGGGCGTGACATAATGGTATCAGAGCACGGCTTTACGTCCTTGGCCCTCGGTTTGAGTCTCGAACCTCTGATCTCGTGTCGATGAGATGAGTTGTTCCATACAGCGAATCCGTAATATTTTTTGAGACTAATACGAGTTGCCTTCTAAATCCCAGAGGTCCAAGAAACCATGGGCGGGAACGGAGATAGTGCATCGAGCGACTCGAGCAATTCAGGGGCGCAACCCTCAAACGTCCCTATGGATCCCATGGAGCTGATGATACGCATGTTGGAAAGGCAATAGCGGCAGGCCGAGGCAAATCAGCATCTGAACGAACAACATCGACAGCACGTTGAAGAGCAGCAGAGACAAGCTACGGCATGACAGACTCAGTTCGAGGCCCGATTCGAAGCGCAGTTCAAGTTAAACCAGAAGCATCTTGATACTCTTCAGCAAATAGTCCAGTCGGTTGTGACCAACAAAAATTCTGCGACGACTCACACTTCAGCCGAGCCTGCGGTTCGACCGATTCAAATCGAGCCGGAGGTGCCCGAGAATTCACCTGCGACACCAAGAAGCTCCAACTTTGAGGTGTCAAAATTCACGAAAAATTGCCGCACTTCCTTCTACGGTACTGAAGACCCTTCTTTGGCGATCGATTGGTTGGAGGATTTGGAAGACCGGTTCGAGCTTCTGGGCGTAGATGAGTCCAAGAAAGTCGCATGCGCTCAACTTCTACTCCGAATGAACGCGCACGACTGGTGGGCCGTGCAAAAGCGAGAGATCAGATGCGACAACGTGACAGCGGTAATCTCTTGGGCCACCTTCCGAATGGCGTTCGAGATCGAGTACCTCCCTGCAGCCGTTTGACAAGACAAAGAAAATGAACTTATGCAGTTGAGGCAAGGGAACAAGACGGTGAGGCAGTATGCAGTAGAATTCAATAAGTTAGCCAAATTTCCTGGAGCCTTCTTGCCTACAATGGAGAGTCGCGCTCGACGGTTCGAAGTGGGACTGCGGTCCGCTATCTCTGCTCATGTGTCAGTTGCCGAATACAAGACAATGGACGAGTCCCTGAATCACGCCCTCCGCCTTGAACGCCAATATCCTCCAGACGCTGTCGGCACTGTGCATACATACCATCACTAACGCCCTAGCCACACGGGAGGAAACAATGGGACCAAGCGTCCAAACAATGTGCAACAAGGCGGATAGCAAGGGCAAAATTCGTGGCCTCAATGCACCCGATGTCACCGATTCGGTCACACTATCAACGATTGCTGGATACCAGAGCGGGGATGCTGGAACTGTGGAAAAATGGATCATGTTCGTGCTAATTGCCCAACCAGAAGGTCGAACCCAACGGCACACCAACAGCAGCAATATCGTCCAAGGAACCAGGGTTAGGTATACTAAATTTCAATAATGGCCAAGACCGTCAACCCGCACCGCACCGCAAAATAGCCAAGACCGTCGTCCCAATGCCCAGGGCCGCGTCTACGCCATGACTCGAGATGAAGTGCTTGCATCAGATACAGTAGTGTTAGGTATACTAAATTTCAATAATGTGCCTGCTCGTGTGTTATTTGATTCAGGTGCTTCGCATAGTTTTATATCGACGGACTTTGCCGTCAAGCACAAATTTCCTATAACATCATTAGATCTCGATCTTAGCGTAAGTACCCCTTCGGGCGCACCACTACTCACGAATTTAGCCTGCGGCGACGGGATCATCTGTATTGGGGGTCAAAAGATCGGTCTTGATGCGATAGTTCTAGATATGAAGGACTACGACATCATACTGGGTATGGATTGGCTCGGTCCTTGCAACGCCACTATTGACTACGCAGGAAAGAAGGTCGCCTTCCGTATACCTGGAGTGCCCAAATTCTGCTACTCGTGTGGTGAAGCATCGTCGATGTGTATGGTGATTTCGGCAATTTCTGCTCGGAGGATGCTGCATTCAGGATGCGAAGGCTACTTGGCGTCTGTTCGAGACACGCGACTGGATGGTGCAAACGTAGGTCAGCCGAACGTTGTGGCAGAATTCCCCAACGTGTTCCCGGACGAGCTACCTGGAATGCCACCCGATCGAGAAATCGAATTCACCATCAATACATTCCCCGACACCCGATCGATCTCAAAAGCTCCGTACAGAATGGCTGCGGATCCTTATCCCCAAGATAATTGCCTTATCACCAACCCACGTAACTACATCCTCATCATGAGTTACTCGTCCTTTCCCTCGACACTAGATCTACTATCATGACCTTCTAATCATTTAAAACTTGAAAATAAATAGAACTATCCTTGATTATACCCTAATCTAGGAGGCTAATTTTCTCTCAAGGAACCCCTTATTATAAGTCTCTAATTATTTCCTTTGATTTTTGTCCTTAAATATCCTTAAATTTCATGCGTTAACTAGCAACCCTTATTCCTTCTACCTTCTCAACCCCACCTACCTAGTTATTTCTTAATTTCGAGGACGAAATTCTTGTAAGTTTGGTAGGATGTAAACCCCCTAAAATCTTACTATAATTTTCTATTTTTATAATTAATTTATTTTGATAATTTTTTATTTTGGTATTTGTACGTCGAGTATGAATACGTAGATACGAAATATTTAATTATTTTTTAAATTTGTTTTATTATAAGCTTTTGAAAAATATTTTGAATAAATATTTTGTTTGAAGTACTTATATGGTAAATATTTTTGCTTTGTTTTATGTGTCATATCAAATCTTTGTCAAACTTATTTTTTATTTTCTTATATAAGCTATTTTATTTATTATATAATATGGTTATAGATTTTGAAAATAATATTTATGTAAATATTTTATTTGCGTGCGGGGTATATGAAAATATATATTTTGTAAAAAATTTGATTTTAAAAATTTATTTGGATTTATTTTTATTAATGGAAAAAGTATTTTAGATTAATTAAAATCATTTAATTATAAAAAGGTATTTAAATTATGTTTAAATAGTTATAGTAATTTAAATTTGATTTTGATTTTACTAAAGCGATTTAAATTAAAAGTGAGACTATCTAAAAGGGGTTTAAATTTTTCCTACTCCTTATCCCACTAGGAGTTTCCACCCCCTATATATAGGGGAGCCTCCCTATGATTTTTCTCCATAAATATTTTTATCATCATCGTGTCGCGCACCGTGTCTGTGTCTACCTTTTCTCGTGTCAACCGTGATGGCCTCGGGTTCGACCTCAGGTGTCTTTTTACTATATTCAATTTTTCACATATACATCCTGTCATCTTCTCCGTGTCCGACAACCCCTGACACCAACACACCACTCATGTCACGAAGGACACCAACACAGCCCGCGACAGACAACCTCGACACGATAATCCTCCAAACCCTAGCCTAAACCTAACCCTAGTCTCTGCTACCACCAAGCCATCGCCAACTCTGGCAAAAGTTCGGCCAGAACTCAACACCTCTGTTGCCTGGCCACTATCACCTCCCCTTTCTATCAACTTCGCACCACCACCAATTCTCGCCAAACGACTCCATGACCACGGCTCAAACCACCGCCACACCCACCGCCCGTACCTCGCCTGACTGTGCCCTCGACCCGAACCAAAGCCATCCACACAGCCATCCTTTCTCTTTGTTTCTCCACCAACACAACCCCTACCCACGGATCCGTTGCCCGTACCTCTTCCCTAACACCACTGAGCACCACCGCCATCATCATCCCGATCGACGACCCTCTTCTCCATCACCACCAACAAAAAAAACCTCACCCGTCTCCACCGTGCCTCGACCTCGCCGATCGGCAGCGAGGCCAAGCTGTAAGCCCCCTAAATTTCAGGATTTATTTTAAATTTTCTAAATGAATTATTTTCAATTCATATTTTATTATTTAATTGTTTTGATCATTAATGTTCTTTTTCGTGACTTTGACTTCTGGAGCGTCAGAGATGTCAATCTCTGGAAACTCTCTTCATGAGTTTGAAGTAGACAAGATTATCTTCGTTTCGATATATCATCTCCCACTTAAACTCGTTCCCTTGTGCTCTTGTTGCATCACGCAACTTCGAGTCAATTTAGACCATTTGATCGATTAAATAATTATTAATTGATTTTCCACTTTTATCTTTGATCATCATTTGCACGTTACCGTGACTTTTAATTTAGGAGCACAAGACCAGTCATTTTCTCAGAACCAACTTCTCATGCATGATCTACTCGAGACGCTCTACACCCATGACTTTCGTGTTCCACTCAGATACTCCATTTTGTGCTTCATTTGCTTCGCACAACTTTCGGGTCAATTTAGGCCAATTAATTATCTACCGTAAAACCTGATTTAACTTCCAATTTAATTTCGGGACCCGACATCGACCCAACCTAGTCGACCCAAAGTATGGACATGGCCCACATGAAGCCTACTACCCACATGATACTTGTGTCCCATTTATTTGAGTCCCCACGCGTTACTTATTTACCCATGATCATAAATACCTATTTAAATACAATTATTGCACCATTTCCGATTTTGACCCGACCTGGCACAACCGAACCCAAACCCAAGCTCCATGTTGTCCTCTCATGACTACCCAAATACCCCACACAATTTCCCTTTTTCCATATTTTAAAAATATCTCTCTTTCTCTCTCTATTTTACAAATATCTCATTTTTTTTATCTCTAATATATATATACATATATACAAATCTCACTCTCTCTTATTACTCACACACACACCTCACCCCCTCTCTCATTACAGCAAACCCCCTCTCTCTCTCAACCGACCTATCTCTCTCTCTTCCTATAATATCTCTCAAATATCTCTCTCTCTATTCTCACTCTCTCTCTCTTCCTATGTATAATATATATACACACTCACCCACACAACTCTCTCTCTTTCTTTCTATGTATAATATATATACACACTCACCCACACAACTCTCTCTCTCTCACAGTACACAAACACTCCCCCCCCCCCCACTTCAACCGACAACAGCACCCCCTCCTTCTCTTCTTCTCCTTCCTCCGCCACTCCATCACTCTCACCATCACCACCATTAACATCACCATTATCACCTTCACCATCATCATCCTCAACATTAACCACCACCACACCATCATCATCATCCAACCCCACCACCACACGCCACCGCAGCCACCCCCACTCTTCTCCTCCTCGGCCTCCTCCCCTGGCCGAAGCTCGGCCACCCATGGCTGAGCAGCAGCGAGCCCAGCCACGCCATGCAGCAGCGCAGCGAGCAGCAGCAGCTAGCTGCCGCAGCAGCAGCCGTGCGCCGCCGTGGCCAGCAGCCGTCGCCGGCGAGGCCCCCGGCCGCGCGTGAACCCCCAGCGAACCCCCCTTTGCCGCCTTCGTCGTTCCCGACGTGCACAGTAGGCTATTCGTGCATTTTGCACGAAATTCCGTCGTGACGCGCGTGTTGGAGAACTAAGAAAGTGCACTTCGTCTCAGTGACTTCGTACACGGTTTTCGAGAGATCCGACCGTTGGATCGGCGAACTCTTTGCTCCGTCACAATCTCGGTATATAGCTCTTCACTCCCCTCAATTCGTCCGTTAATTTCGACGTTTGATACATCAAAACTGACCTCCAAGTTGACACTTTAAATTGTACTATTTTTGGACAGTTTTATGGAGCCGACTTCGTCAGCTCGTAACTCCACCGTCGTAGCTCCGTCTGGCGTGCCACTAGTTCCTGTGCGTAGCTGGTATAACCCTCTTTCTGCCCCTTAAGTTTTGTTTCATTGTGAGCACGTTTGGTTGGTCGAATTTGACGCCAAAGTTGGCCGTCCGAATTCTTAATTTTGCACTTGTTAAATTCCATTTTTGAATCCGGCACTTCGGATTCAATTTCTGACACTACCAGTAGACTCATGGCATCGTTCTGGCACGTTTTCATATAAAGTTTGTTAGATTAGGAGGACGTGGGCCCTGGCACGCATTTCGGTGCAAAGCAGGTCCCACAATCCGAGTCAACGGGTCATTTTGAGATACGCTCATCGGAATCCAATTCCGGATATA
The DNA here is from genome assembly GCA_029216955.1 of Iris pallida. Lineage (NCBI taxonomy): Eukaryota > Viridiplantae > Streptophyta > Magnoliopsida > Asparagales > Iridaceae > Iris > Iris pallida. The sequence goes on from JANAVB010023995.1 coordinate 19,462,108, forward strand.
CCGTTGAGTTTGTATCGTCATTCTGGACTCGTTGACATATAATTTGTTGAATTTTGAAAACATTTGATCCGACACACATTTTCGTGCAAACCGGATTTCAAATGTCCGCGTCAACAAGTCATTTTGAGATCGGCTCATCGGAATCCAATTCCGGATATACCGTTGAGTTCGTGTCATCAATCTGTACTCGTTGACATGTACTTTGTTAGATTTTGTGGACTTCGACTTCGATACGCATTTTCGTGTAAATCGGATACCAATATCCAGGTCAACGGACCATTTTGTGATCGGGTCATCGGAATCCCATTTCGGACATACCATTGGATTCGTATCATCATTTTGGATACGTGAACATATAATTTGCTAGGTTTTGTAGACTTCTATCCTGATACGTTTTTCGGTGCAAAGTATGTCCAACGACGGACATCAGTTTGACCCAAAATTACTATTTTGCCCCGTGTCCAAATTGGACTTATGGGTATGCTATCCTAGCTAATTTGATCATTCTGGACGCGTTGGTGATATTTGTTTTGTCATCCGACGACATCTGTAGATTTTTCTTATGTATCATCCTTAATTTGTAATTAATTATTATTATTAATGTATATATTTATATGTTTGATTTTTGTGAAACTCTAAAATGATCTTTGTGTTTCTAAGAACCCTAAGTGTTGGTTTAGATATAGTGTCACCCCACATTAGACTTTTATGCTAGGTCACCACTTAGCTAGTGTCCCGTTATGAGTCGTGTCACACCATTAGTGTAATCTTAATCATAACTTAGAGGCTGAGTTTGTATATCATTTTGACAGGACACCGGACATCCATATCTTTATACTCGTATTCTTGCCTTGCTCGAGGCGAGTACCCCTACAAACTCTATTTTACTGTATATGATAATGAATTGCGTATGAACCATGTTAATACAGTGATTTAAACTGAAAACCATATCTTACTGGTTTTTATATATCTAGCGTATGCTTCACATGCTTTAATTATAAGCTCTCAGGATCTTTAACATGCTTTAATTATACCGCACTCAGGACCTTCCACATGCTCTATACTGCTCTCAGTACCGACCATGTTTTATACTGCTCTCAGTACCTACCATGCATATACTGCTCCCGGTATCTTTCACATGTTTTAAACTGTTCTCGTATCTCTCACATGTTATAAAACGGGTTATGGGGAATCTGTTAGTAGAGTACGTGATCATGCCCCCCTTCTCCGTATGTATTTACCGAGCATTGTTACATTCTATATGTAACTTTGTCGTATGTTCTAGTCCCGCATTTGTGTATGGATATACACCGATGCCGTTATGTGTACGTATATACACATCAGAAAATTGATATGTACCACTGTACATCCTATTTACCTATTGACCGATCACGTACATGCTACAGTTGTAGGAGCGTAAAAAGTGCTTCAAAGAAAGAGTCATCTCATTCATAAGTGGTCAGCTTTACGCCTAATAGAACGGGTAATCTCTTTACGCCCAAGACAAGGCTAGTCGCTTTACGCCTAAGCAGACTGATTGTTTTACGCTGGGGTCTACACTGGTGATTCTTACGCCAAGGACTGAGAAGCCTCTTTCACGCTGGACAAAAGCTATCAAATCTCGCATTTAATGCAGACTTTGACATGAAGATATCAATGATGGCATTTACCACAGAATTCAATAGAATTTGTCTTATACAAAGACCATTGTTGTCGTTTATAGAGATCGAGCTACTTTACGCTCACTGAATGGTTTTTTTTACGCACGGAGTTTTACAATGAGTCCTTACGCTCATAAAAAACAATGTGTGCGTGAAGTCTATTTGAGCCATTTTACGCTCAAGGTTATTCAATAACCACTTTACGCTGGAAACCTATGACAGAGCTAGTTTACGCTCATCTTTTTACGCCCTATTCGTTCTGGCCAGTTTGGAACGTGGTGTGCCTACGTGGTCTTCATGCCATATATTTCGAAGAACGTGTGTACATGTATCCTATTCTTACTGAAATGATGGGACACGTGTCAACATATACAGAGAATGGCTCTGATCATGGATGGCAGTTGTTAGCGTAAAGACAGATTTTGATGTTCTTTTACGCACAGAAGCCTCAGTCTATAAATAGACTCATTTTTCTCATACAACAGACACACACACACAGAGACAGGAGAGAATACAGAGATCAGAGCTTCGAGATTTTGATTCTCTAGAGCATTCTTCTTCAACTTTTCTTCCAGAACAGAGTGAAGCAAAGCAGGAAAGCATTCGGCCTCGCCATCAGTGCCCAAGTGCGTCGATACCTTTCTGGTGTATTAGTTCTTCCAAGTTGTTCTACTTCAAGCAGTGATCTTCATCATCATCATATGGTCCAAGGAACAAAGTGATCATTTACAGATCAGACTTCCATAGCAATACTTTCCCAGAATCAAATTTGTACTTCTTGTACATTTCTTGTTTTATTTCCAAAAGCCAATTCCCTCCAAGGCATTTTGTTAAGTGAAACAAAAATGACGACTCTGCTGGGGACGACCTTCTCCTCTGACGAGGAGGTGATTGCTCAATATGATGATGTTTCGGTCGGTTCGACCAAGAAGACTCTGGTTGTGCACTTCGACCAGACTGCCTATGAAGAAATGCTCCGAACTGGGGGTGGTTCTCGCCACTCCAATGTTCAAAAGTCTCGCAAAGCGCAAAAAGTTTGGATTCCCAAATCCAAAGTGATTTCTGATCTCTCTGCTGCTTCTGATGACAAGGGAATTCTTCCCACTCCTGTCGTAGGGGCTCCCGTTCATAACGAGGCAGTCCTTACTTCAGAGTTGCACTCGAAGTGTGATGATTTATCTCCCGTTCATAACGGTGAAGATAATCAGGTTTCACGCCCACTGCATAAAAATCAAGTTTTACGCTCAGTGGGTAAGAACCAAATTTTACGCTCAGTTCATAAGAATGAGTCTCCCATTCGTAATGGGGCAGACTCTAAAGTTTGTGCTTCTGGGTGTAAGAATCAGTCTCCCGTCGATGATGTGGTAGGCCCAAATAAATTACGCTCCTCGCGTAAAACAAAATCTCCCGTTGGTAACGTGGTAGATAACAAGATTTTACGTACCGTGCGTAAAGATAAATCTCCTGTCTATGACAGTGTAGATGAAATTCACAATGATGCTCACATATCAAATGTGAATGTATCTAAACGTGTGCAGCGTAAAAATATTGTTGGTAAAACTTCTGTTCTACACCAACAACCTTCTTATACTGCTTTACGCAAAGTACCAAATTTGCAAATCACACGCCAAGAAGATGGAGTCCTGCGTGCTAAATCTCAAGATTTATGCACACAACTCCAAACGCGTAGAAATGTACAATTCGGTTCTGCGAATGCACCCAGTAATCTTCTCTATACACAGGGGACTAGACGTTTTTCTACCCCAAATGTAATAAAGAAGAATACTACATCCACTCCTTCTGACTTACGCGAATTGCTAATGCAAAAGCGTAAGAATAGACAATCTCCGGTGTCATTTCCCCAAGAAAAACACCATTGTGAATATCACCAGGTTGTGATCAACTGTTGTTGTTCAGCTTCAAGACGATCAGTTTTTGATCGATTGAGTTTCAATGCACCTCCACATCAAGCTGAAGATCAAGAACATGAGTTGCCATATGCATCAGTCAACATGGCATCTCATACCAACAGAGGACGACATCCAAGACGAAATACGTCCCAAACTCCAAGTCAACAACAGTTCAACAGGCTTCTTGATTCCTTTGAAGGAGTATATCAGAATACTCGATCAAGAAGACAAAGACAATTGAAGACTTCTGATTCAGAAGCTGGGGGTACTCAATCTTTTGAGTCTGATACCGATAGCGTGAATTCGTACTTCTATACAAATCCTTCTGTATCTTCAAGAGAGGTTGAATCCTATGCTGTTGGAGATGAACCAGAGACGTCATCTGCTAATACGGAACAACGTCTCACTGCCGTTGAACAATCACTGAAGGATATGCTTAATATGGTGCAAAGCATGCATCAAATAATTTTGAATCAGCAAACTGCTCAGCCAACAGTAGTGACACCGGCACCAGTAGCAGCACAAACTCAAGATAGTCAAGGGGCTGAAATACCTTTGAATATTCAAGAACCTGCTGTTAATCAGAATTCTGCATCGCCAGATCCCATCATTCCAGAAGTTGTACCACCTCCAGTAGGGGTCATGGTACATCCAATGACTACTCAGTCAAATGTGCTTCCTCAAACCAGTGAAGCCATTCAAGCAGTGCGTGAACTTAAAGCACAGTTTGAAGTTTTGAGGCACAAAGATCAGCTCCAGAGGTTAGGGATTAAGCAACCTTATCCTCCTCATTGGAATGATGTACCCTTTCCACCGAAGTTCAAGCCACAATCCATGGTTTTGTTCGATGGAAAAGCATCTCCCAGTCAATATATCAATTACTTTGATATTATGACCGTACACTTGCAGAAAAATGATGCTCTTCTCACTCGAGTGTTCATCGGGTGCCTGACGGGTTCAGCTTACGATTGGTATCGTAGCTTACCCGATAACTCTATTTCGTCTTTTGACGAATTCAAAGCAATGTTCCTCTCCCGCTTCTATGAAGGAGGTATGGACATGAACATGTCCTCCTTGATAGAAATCAAACAAAAGGAGAAAGAGGATACTCGGACGTTCATTGAACATTTTCGACAGGCTACTCTAAAGATGCCTCCTGGTATGCCAGATTCGGCATTGATTGACACAAGCAAGATGAATCTGCGACCATCCATCGCTGTCTTCACGGGTTCCCAATTCACAGATTGGGCTTCGTTCATCATAGCAGCAGTTTCTGCCGAGACCAATGGTAGGTTGGCTCGCGAACACGGGATGATTTTCGCTTCAGAAGATAAAGGGAAGAAAAATAATCCTGGCAATAATCCTGGCAATCGTAATGTGAAGGGAAAAGATACTCTTATGGTTAATCTTTCCAAGAACAAAACGACGCCGAGTAATCAGGAATCTTCCAGACCAAAGGAAGAATACTCCTTCGACGAAAGTGATATCCCAGGGATATTTCAATGTCTGGTGAAAAGTGGTAAACTTCAGATTCCAGAGCCAAAGAGGCCTAATGAGGTGAATCTGACTGACAATCCCAAGTATTGTATCTATCATAGATACATTAATCATCCTACCAGTGCTTGCTATGTCTTGAAAAAGAAGATCCAAGAGCTGATAAATGGTGGCGCCATCGCTTTAACTAATGATGACCATACTGTCACAACCAATATGGTTTCTCTTCAGTTCGGGGATTTTCCTCCATAGCAAGTCCCAGATGGAATTATCCCAATTCCGAAGGCGACGATAAAGATTGTGAATATCCCGCCTGCCAGGAAAAAAAGTGCAGAATTGCTGTCTCTCACATTGAAGAATGGTGAAATCATGTGGGTGCATCCTGACTTAGTGCCTGAGTTGGAAAATGAAGGTAAAACTTCAAAATCCAAGAAAGGCAAGAAAGTCAAAACTTGCAACATGATTTCTCATGTTATTCCAGATTCTGATGACTTAGATCATCTATGGGATGGCCTTACTCTTGAAGATAGACTGAAAGGATTAAACATCTGTCCTCCAAGTCTAGCTCCTCATACCAAGCTCAAGCTTACTCATCAGCAGTAGCTAGCCATGAATAGTGTTCCTTTATACCGGGCACAACAAGTCTTTGCTGCATATAAAAAAGCTCCAACAGGGATTTTTCCTCGTATCCCAAATTCTTCTCCTCCCTTAACTACAGAGATGTCTATGATTCACTCTCCCGTAGTTGCAGAGGTTTCTTCCTCTTCCTGTGCTGAAACACCTGTTCAAAGTTCACTGCCATCCACTTGTATAGTCAGCAATCTGTCCTTCTCATGAAGAAGATGGGTTACAACTTTCAAAAGGCGGAAGGTTTGAACCATGATAAAGGAATACGTCTTCCTCTACAAATTCAAAATCAGAATTCCACTGCTGGATTGGGATCTGAAGTTCCTTGTAACAACCCTCACAAGAAGAAGGCTAAGGGAAGAAGGACTAAATCCTGTAATATGGTACTTTCTTCTCCTGAGTCTGAGGAAGAAACTTTTGCTGGTACAAGATCTGGAAAAGAGTACCACAAAGACTACGAGGGATCCTCCAAAGAAGCAGAAGATGTAGTGGAAACACTACCAGTTCAACCTTCTCCTGTTCTTGCTAAACCGTCTGTGGTTGAAAAGGGGAAACAGAAGGCAGTACGCTTTGATATCCCATTGAAGCCTGCTTCCAGTCAGGGGGTGACAATGAAGCCTTATAAGTTTGATATCCTAGCTCAGTTAGCCAATACTCCGGCTAGGTTATCTATATTTGAAATGCCTCGTCTTTCCAGAGAAAGCAGGAAAACTTTGAGCGAAGCTTTACTTCAAGCAGATTCATGCTTGGCTCAACTCAAGACTCCCGATAATATGCCAGTGTCATGTCCACAATGTCATAGCGTGATGGAAGCAATTCCCAACATCACCTTTACACAAGAGGATATGCTATTGAAACACAACAAGCATGATAGGCCTCTGTGCTACACTGGATATATCGGATCCACAGAAATTGACAGGATCTACATTGATCCCTGGTCCTCAATTAGCATAATTCTTCAGAGTATGCTAAGACCCCTGAGAATTCCTACTAGTGAGCTGACTTACACTAGTACCACCATTGTTGGTTTTAACTCTGGCAAGAGTAAGCCACTGGGGAAGATTCGGTTGCAGATTCAGATTGGTGATCTTCGAACCATGGTGACTTTCTATGTTATCAACTCGGACGTGTCCTACAATATTCTTCTTGGAAGACCGTGGATTCATGAGCACAATATTGTGCCTTCAACTCTCCACCAATGCTTCAAATATGTGGATTCCCAAGGAGTTGTGAAAACTGAATTTGCTGATATTAATCCTTTCAAGGGTGTCGAAGCCTACTTCTCTGATTCAAGGCTTTATAAACAAGAGCATATGAAAGAGATATCAGACATGGCTGAAGAATCATCATCTGAGGATCAGTCTATTAATGAAGATCCACCAAAGGAACAGCCCTTGAAGATCATGGTCAAGGGACGAATCCAATCTCAACTTGTCATTGATCAACCTTTGATAATCAAGGTTAAAGGAAGAACTCAAACTTCATCTGAGGAATCAATAAAAAATTCCTGCTAAGAGCCAAGTTCAACCTTTTATGATCAAAGTCAAAGGGCGTACTTCTGGTATGAATGATCCAGAATCACCATTGATCGTCAATATTGGCAATTCTACGCAGAAGACGGATGATGGTCCACCATTCCGTAGCAATCAGACTGTAAATGATGTAAATATTGCTCATCTCTTTGATATCAATGAAGATTTCCTTTTCGAGTATATGGCTGTCAAGTTTATTGAGAGAATGACTTTATCTTCTGATAATCAAAGTCATCAATATAAAGACAACATAGATTCCTCACACGATGAATCTAGACAGATATTCTCAGTCAATATGGTTCAAATCGATGATGAATCAGAGCCATTTGAGAATGATCCTTGGGCTCAACAGATGGATACTCAATGGGAACTTCGTTTTGAACAACGACAGCCACCTACAGAAGATGAGGTTATCCAGATCGATGTTGGAAATGGAATTACGCCCAAACCAATATTCATCAGTAAGAATCTTTCTGAAGATGAAAAGGAAGAGTTGATAAAACTTATCAAAGATTACATTGACATCTTTGCATGGAGTTATGAGGATATGCCAGGGCTAGATCCTAATTGAAAATGAACCCTACTAAGTCTTTCTTAGGGGTTTCCAGTGGCAAGTTTTTAGGATTTGTCATCACCTCTCAGGATATCCATGTTGATCCTGATAAGGTTAAAGCAATTCTTGAAATGCGTCCTCCTCGTAATCTGAGAGAACTTCGTGGCTTTCAGGGCCGTATTGCTTATATCAGAAGATTTATATCTAATCTTTCTGGGAGATGTCAACCTTTCTCCCGTCTATTAAAGAAAGGAGTATCTTTCATCTGGGATGAAGCATGTCAAAAAGCCTTCAATGACATTAAGCAATATCTTACAAACCCGCCTGTCCTGGTACCTCCGGTGATAGGAAGACCATTTTTGCTGTATGTTCGAGCCTTGGATCATTCACTTGGCGCTCTTCTGGCACAGAAAAATGATATGGGTCATGAACAAGCAATATATTATCTGAGCAGAATGATGGTCGGAGCTGAACACAGATATACTCCTGTAGAAAAGGAATGTCTAGCTTTGGTTTTTGTCGTCCAAAAGACAAGGCATTATGTCACAGGACAGACTATTCATGTTATCTCCAGAATAAATCCCATTCGGGTATTGATGAGAAAATCGAGCATTCTTAATTCCAGGTTAGCTACCTGGGCGATGTTGCTCACTCCTTATGACATGGTGTATGTGCCTCAAAAATCAGTGAAGGGCCAAGCGTTAGCTGATTTCTTAGCTGCTCATCCTGTACCCGAAACTTCGAAGTTATATGAAGACATTCCAGACGAAGTAGTGGATTGCAACATGGCTTTGAAGAATGACATATGGCAATTATATTTTGATGGAGCATCACGTATGGGACCTAAAGGCAATATTGTCTCTGGGGCAGGAATCGTCTTGGTTTCTCCTGACAAAATGGTTATATACCGTGCCTATTCTCTTAATGAGCCATGCTCTAACAATGTAGCAGAATATAATGCTCTATTGATTGGTCTCCAAGTAGCAAAGCAATTGGATATCGAGTTCCTAGAGGCTTATGGAGATTCTCAATTGATCGTCAATCAAGTTAGAGGGACTTATGAAGTCAGAAATCCGGATCTCATCCCTTATCATCAGGTGGTAGTCGAGTTGGTCCTTTCATTCAAAGGATTCTTCATTGAATTTGTGCCACGTTCTCAGAATGTGGAAGCTGACGCTCTTGCCAGCTTAGCTGCAGACTTGGCTGTCCCAATCCGAAGGCAAAATACAATTACTTTGCTAGACCGAGACTTGTTCTGTGTGAAGAGTAATCTGCATATTGAACAAAGTTATGTTACAGAGGCAAGTTCCCAGCAGAAAGATTGGAGAACACCATTTATTGATTATGCAGTTCATGGAATTTTGCCTGAAGATCCTAAAGAAGCTGCATCAATTAAAAGACGATCATTTCGATTCTATTACGATTCGTCTTTACATATGCTATATCGTCGTTCATATGACGGACTTTTGCTGCGTTGTCGTCTCTCAGAAAGTGAAGCTAAACAAACACTACGTGAGGCTCATGATGGTGTCTGTGGTGCTCATCAACCAGGTCCAAAGTTGCAAGATCGCATTCGAAGAATGGGGTATTATTGGCCCTCTATGATAGCAGATGCTGTAAACTATGCCAGAAGATGTAAAGCATGTCAGATTCATGCAGACTTTATTCATCAACCGTCTGAATTTCTACATCCTACAGCAGCCTCTTGGTCTTTCGAAGCTTGGGGTATGGACATCATTGGTCCTATTAACCCCCCTTCTGTCAAAGGACATTGGTTTATACTAGCTATAACCGATTACTTTTCGAAGTGGGCAGAAGCAGTTCCACTTGCTGAAGTGAAAACATCCAATGTAATCAGCTTCATTAAACATCATGTCATTTATCGCTTCGGGATTCCTCGACGAATAATTCATGACAATGGACCACAATTTGCCAGCCAGGCATTTTATCGGTTCTGTGACAAGAATCGAATTCAAAATCTGGCTTCTACGGCTTATAATCCAGCTGCTAATGGCTTAGCTGAAGCCTTCAACAAAACGATCATCAAACTTCTCAAAAAGTTTGTCTCTTCTAATAAAAGAGATCGGAATGAGAAGCTTGGAGAATGTTTATGGGCATATCGAACAACGGTCCGAACTCCTACTGGTTTTACACCATTTTTACTGGTTTATGGATGTGAAGCTGTTCTCCCATTGGAAATTCAGATCCCTTCTCTTCGAATTGCTATTGCTAATGAGCTAACTACAGAGAATAATGATCGCTTACGACTCCAAGAACTTGAAGGATTGGATGAGAAGCGTCTTCAAGCACAACAGCATATTGAGCTATATCAAGCCCGTATATCTCGAACTTTCAATCGTAAAGTCAAGGAGAGGGTATTCAAAATTGGCGAGCTCGTGTTGGCTGTTCGAGGACCAATGGTGATGACTCACAAAAGCAAGGGTAAATTCCAAGCGAAATGGGAAGGCCCATATGTGATTGAGTCCGTATTCTCTAATGGTGCTTATCGGTTGTCAAAACCCAACGGAGATCTACTCATGCTGCCGATCAATGGCAAATTTCTTAAGAAATACTATGTATAAAAAGAGAAGATAGAACAAAAATAAAACTTCTTTTATTATTTTTGTTCAAGAAAAAAGATTAAGGATGAGGGCCACTCCCTTCCTTATTAAATACATAGTCAGCCAATGCATAGAAGGCATCGTTTTCTGAACTCATGAAAAATTTACAGACGGCCATCCTCAGTGCTTCTTCTTCAGGAGTTTTTTCTGACTCTACTAGGAAAGCAAGAATGTCTTGGGGAGACTCGGGCGTAGAAGAACTGTTGCCTACTTCGGTCGGACCCTTCACTATTGGCTCAGCGGGGTGTGTCTTGACGACGTCCTCAACCTTTATGGAAACTTCATTCTTTTGCTGTGTATCCTCAGAAGACATTCTCAATTGAGGAGCGGAAATGAGAATGAAAAGTTTACAGGGAGTTCTCGCCTATTTATAGAAGAGGATTATTAATGAACTGGTCTCTGAAATTAAAAACAACTTTCCATTTCCGAAAAGACCCATTCGTTCATATTACTAGGTTCATCCATTTAATGATGGAACTGAATCGTCCTTTCTTTTCCCGAGAAATACGTTGATTCGTCATGTGTGCTTATGCCATCTGTCTTCTTATTCCCCAGCTACCAAGGTTTGGTTAAGCTGACTTCTTGTCTCATGGGAGAGGGAGTTTATATCTTCTATATCAATTGATCAGAAAGTGGGATTCGCTATTTATCATGTTTCTATGACCTCTGAATAAATATTAAATCTACTTTCTTTTCCTATCTATCACTTCTATTCTGACCTCTGCATAGATATTAATCTAATTTTCTTTTGAGTTCATATATGCTATTATGTCCATATTACCTCTGATAGTATCATATACTCTAAAATAGAAAATAAGATTTCATTTATCTATCATGTCCATATTACATCCAGATAGATACAAATCATTGATCATAGAAGAACCATCATTTTCATTCCCATATCATTAAAAAGTCTATTACATTTCTTAGACTTTCTCATAAGTTATAATGGAAATCTTTTACATTCTTAGATTTTCATTCTATACACCAATGAAAACCTAATAGAGATCTATTTCTTCTTTGGATCTTCTTTGACGGGTTCGTTGTTGGTGGCAGTTCCTGACTGTCTGAGTCCCGGTGACGACCAGAACAGCAGGAATCAAACTCTGGTCTTCTCTCTCAGAAAAGAGGAGAACCCCAGAGTATGGCAGCCCGAAGGCGTGTTGCTGCCAATACAACTGGTGGATTAGCGGCGGCACCTCAAAGGAGATAGGAATGTATCCAGCATTGGGATACAATTCCTAGTTCTGCCGTGAAAGGAACTCTACTACCCGATTTCTCGGGGTAGAGTTGACTCCACCGTCCAACTCTCCGTGTATAAAGGCTCTTCCTACCAACGGAGGAAGACCCTTCTATCTCACGAAGAGTTCTGAGTTGTTTGATTTGCGCGTCAAAAGCGCATGAGCTCCCTGATGTTGATGTCAGAAGAACGCTCTTCACAGCGTCGAAGTCACCAATGCCAGTTCTGAAAAAGCTCTTCAGCCAAACTTCTGCAGAAAACAAAGAAGAAGTCATCAAATGCGTATTGAACGCTAACTAAAGACAGATGGCAAGGCTTTTTACGCCAGTGTTTCAGCAAGGCTTTTACGCCAGCGCTTCACAAGGCTTTTACGCCAAGTACTACAGCAAGGCTTTTTACGCCAGTGCTTCACAAAGGCTTTTACGCCATGTGCTTCAGCAAGGCCCTACGCTCGTAAAATAGATGTTCTTCAATACAAAAAATTCGAAGACAGATATTTGCTTACGGTTGGACTTACCACTCGAGTCGAATGGCTTGGCTCTAATAACAGTTGAATCTGCGTCTAATGACTGGGCATACAAAGGAACGCCGTTGGAAAGCTCCGCCATCTCTTATTTGTTGAAGAACAACATCGCAGAAAGCTATCTTCAGGAGGATGAGTACGAGAATATATGAAACATTCTCGACTATTTATAGAGATTGAAGACTCTGTTGGGATAAGTCTATTTTCAGGAGAAGATCCTATTTTAAGGATCTCGTAACCACAAGATAGACGCCACGTGTTGGTTTGTTTTTCGGGAATTAACAATCTCAGAAGCGGTCAACAGAAGTGCATGCGCATCAATAGATGAGATTAAAATTCAAAAAATTTTATTTATAATGGATGGGAGCGGATCCCTACATATAAAAGTCGCAATACACAGAATATTATTATTCTTTTTCGTTGAGTTGGCGAAGGGATGCACCCAACTCACGCATATTGCGAATTCCAGAGCGACGCATCAGACGAAGGAATGCTTCTGCGTCACCCGGTCCCTCGTATGCACTTGAAGGACCACCATCAATACGACTGAAGACCGCTAGGGTCAGCCCAAAGCTCCCTAGAAGATTTTGTGCTCGCTCATTCTCTATCTCGAGATTAAGCCTAGTGATCGAAGCCCCCTCTGCGGTTGGTTCTTTCTTTGGTGCCATATCAACTATGAGGATGAATGTTGAGAGTAAGGAATTTGTCCTTATTTATACAAATTAAAATAACTCTTCACATTCCTCATTGGAAACCGCTCACTCGGGAAGATGAAGATACATTTGAAAGTTATGAAGAGGAAAATTTATTGTGACGGTTAAGTATTGACCGACATTATTTTCTTCTTGAACTTTACGCTGACTGTTGGATATCCCCGCTCTTACGCGGATGACTGATGCGTATCCCGAATTTTGCGCTCATCAAATCTCAACTTTTACGCTTCTGTTCAAAGTGTTTCAAATTTTGGAGATATTTGAAAACTTTGAAGGGGGTCTTGTAGGAGCGTAAAAAGTGCTTCAAAGAAAGAGTCATCTCGTTCATAAGTGGTCAGCTTTACGCCTAATAGAACGGGTAATCTCTTTACGCCCAAGACAAGGCTAGTCGCTTTACGCCTAAGCAGACTGATTGTTTTACGCTGGGGTCTACACTGGTGATTCTTACGCCAAGGACTGAGCAGCCTCTTTAACACTGGACAAAAGCTATCTAATCTCGCATTTAATGCAGACTTTGACATGAAGATATCAATGATGGCATTTACCACAGAATTCAATGGAATTTGTCTTATACAAAGACCATTGTTGTCATTTATAGAGATCGAGCTACTTTACGCTCACTGAATGGTTTCTTTTACGCACGGAGTTTTACAATGAGTCCTTACGCTCATAAAAAACAATGTGTGCGTGAAAACTATTTGAGCCATTTTACGCTCAAGGTTATTCAATAACCACTTTACGCTGGAAACCTATGACAGAGCTAGTTTACGCTCATCTTTTTACGCCCTATTCGTTCTGGCCAGTTTGGAACGTGGTGTGCCTACGTGGTCTTCATGCCATATATTTCGAAGAACGTGTGTACGTGTATCCTATTCTTACTGAAATGATGGGACACGTGTCAACATATACAGAGAATGGCTCTGATCATGGATGGCAGTTGTTAGCGTAAAGACAGATTTTGATGCTCTTTTACGCACAGAAGCCTCAGTCTATAAATAGACTCATTTTTCTCATACAACAGACACACAGAGAGAGACAGGAGAGAATACAGAGATCAGAGCTTCGAGATTTTGATTCTCTAGAGCATTCTTCTTCAACTTTTTTTCCAGAACAGAGTGAAGCAAAGCAGGAAAGCATTCGGCCTCGCCATCAGTGCCCAAGTGCGTCGATACCTTTCTGGTGCATTAGTTCTTCCAAGTTGTTCTACTTCAAGCAGGGATCTTCATCATCATCATATGGTCCAAGGAACAAAGTGATCATTTACAGATCAGACTTCCATAGCAATACTTTCCCAGAATCAAATTTGTACTTCTTGTACATTTCCTTGTTTTATTTCCAAAAGCCAATTCCCTCCAAGGCATTTTGTTAAGTGAAACAACAGTTTTAAACTTTAAAACAAACATATATTGCCATGATGAAATGTATTCCTGACATGATAAATCTGTGATATGACATGATTGTGATACGACATGAGACATGACATGATTCTTATTTACTACATCTCTTTTCATTCCATGCTCAGTATGTTTAGTTTGTAGAACCAGTACTTGCTCCCGTCCTGACAGGATAACGTTGTAGGTTCAATTTCCGAGGAGGAAATGCTATGTGATACATATTATGGTACTGCATTTGAGGACCTGGCCTTAGCTCCAGAAGAAGCTCCAACGGGGAACCTTGCTTAGATATTTTCATGTGTTTTGAGACTTAGACTTTGTTTTGAACTTATATTTGGATACTGGACTTTGTCTCTAGTTAGATACTTTGGAAGTGTATTATTAAGTCTGTGCTTATTTTACTTTCGCATATAGATGCTGTGTTGTGATGAACCTTTTAAATGTGATATGAGAACTGTTAGCAGCTTAGATCCTTTATTGTCTATTCTTAGAACAGCTTACTATGCTTTAACCAAGCGTAGGCTGGACATGGCTCGGCCCGGCCCAACAATTTGGGTAACGGGTCGTGACATGTTTTTAGTGGCGGCCCATGCAGGTCAAGACTAAGTTGTTTGGTTACGTCATTGTACCAAGCATGCCTGCAATTAGGATCTTAGGACAACTTGATAACACTAGGAATAAACATTTAGAACACCTAGAGAATTTCTAGGATTGCAACATAGGAAAACTTATCACAGCATAGGATCGTTAACTATATTTAGTCTCTTGCTTGAAATTCAGTGGGTTATAATTTTGACCAAGATAGTACCCTTAGGATGACCTCTGAGGATCTCACTCTAAATGTTACCTAGAAATCTGTTTCCACTTATTTCCATTTGCTCTTCCTTAATTCGTTGTTGAAATTAATTTCTGATTTTCGTTGTTGACTTTGATCTTGCATCGTGATAAATTTTGTGGATTGCATTGTGATATATCCTGATAAGATAAATGTCTGCTTTAATTATGGAGTTTAGAATTTATCGCAGCCATATTAGCTAGTATGACAAAAACATAGGGCCTGATTTTGGGTATACTTATCTTAGTTATGGAATTTAGATTTTCTCGCAGCCATACCGGTTGGCGTGGTGAGGATTCTAGATAACATGATTATAGGGTGTATACCTTAGTTTTGACTCTATCGTTTATTGCATCTAAGCTTACTGGTGTGGCGAAAATTCTGGCAACATGATTTCAGGAACACGTGTATGGTTATCAGATCATATCTCAGCTTGGTTCACTTCGTTATGACCGAATGAGAAAGAATAAATTCTTATCATCATTCTTTTCTGTCTTGATTAACTCTGTCCTATTTACATCTACAACTAGGATTATAGGTTCTCTAGGACTCTCCAACAGGATTGTTTTCATGTTATCTTTTTGGACATAATTATTTTTGTGTTTCATCTTTCCTATGATTTGACTAAACTCTTCTTCGTTAACCTCTCGGGTAATTCTTCTCGTCTTTCTCGGTAATTGTTGGAAACGCCTTATAGATTGATCCAAGGAAGGTTCGAGAAATTAGATTTTAACCTTGTATTACGGAATCGAGAGTTTTGCGGCCGGAGAAATACTGGCGAGGCAGGACTTTAGATGACGGCATCATGGTTACATATGTTTCACGGATCTTACTTGAACCATACCCTGTGTTTTTGATTAATATTTTATGGATTTTAGCCAAGATAAGTTCAAGAACCTGTATTATCTGCTGTGCACTGCAGCGATCCGTCGTATTACGGAACAAAGAAGTTATTTCAGCCAGATGCACACTGACTTGGCAATAACTTCACGTGACCTAGTCGCGGAGGTATATGGTTCTCGAGTTTTACCTCGACTACGTCGTATGCATCTCGTTGTCTTCGTACCGTTCTTAGAGATATTTTGACGAACTTTTCTGTCTTGCTTGACCCTTTAACTTGTTTGGATACTGTTATGGATTGCTTGACCCAGTCTTAGACCTTGTTACCTTCTACTTGATAGACGACTGAAATAGCCAAACCTTGTTAACTGATTCTATAGTATAACTATAAATGTATTGTGTGATTGTGATAAATACTTTTCCTAGGGATTGGTTAGATTAAGCTTATAGGACAAGTATGAGTGACTGACTATAGTAGACTTGGAAACCATTAAGAAGAATTATATTGATAGTATAACTCGATGATAGGGTATCTAAGATGGAGTAATGAAATATTGTTGTGAATATGGATTAAGGATTAGAATCTTGTTTTTAGAATTTGAGGATTGTGTATTCGTAGGACTTTGATGACCAAGTGATTATTGGTTATCTATAAGCTAATTACATGTGATTAGAGGGTAGATCGATATGTGAAATGATATAGAATAAGTTAGAATGAGATATAATATTGCGTACGAGATTGGAAAGATATCAGTTAAAAAGACAAGGAACAAGGCAAAGACATACGTACATTGGTAATTAATAAATCGGGAGTTTGAAATTGAGGATTTATATTCGGAAGAGTTGTTGAGTAAAAAGAAGAAGGCTCAATGCCAAGGATAAGAATTGAACGTATAATTTCAAGGAGAAACTGTAGGAAAGGATTGACGACAAATAATGCAAAGGGCTTGTGGATTGATAGAAAAAGGATACTCAGGATATGATAAGGAAATCAAGTATTTACAATTGAGGTTGGAAATATGGTTCATGATTAACCATTGTTGGCTTATAAACATACCCAGAGAATGACCTATAGTTTAGGGTATACATAAAGGTTCCATGTTAGTATGGAAGATTCTAAAGGATATATGACATAGTTTATGATAGAAGGACCATTGTTGAGCTTGAACAAAAAAAAAAGATTGTAAAGAGAAACAGAAGAGATGATCACAACGGTAGCAGATTAAGTATTGTAGCCAGAGCAGCTACATGTTATAGTTTGACCTGTTGGATGATTTTAAATTTCGAGGACGAAATTCTTATAAGGTGGGTAGGATGTAAGCATCCTGAATTTTAGGATTTATTTTAAATTTTCTAAATAAATTATTTTCAATCAATATTTTATTATTTAATTGTTTTGATCATTAATGTTCTTTTACGTGACTTTGACTTCTGGAGCGTTAGAGATATCAATCTCTGGAAACTCTCTTCATGAGTTTGAAGTAGACAAGATTATCTTCGTTTCGATATATCATGTCCCACTTAAACTCGTTCCCTTGTGCTCTTTTTGCATCGCGCAACTTCGAGTCAATTTAGACCATTTGATCGATTAAATAATTATTAATTGATTTTCCACTTTTATCTTTGATCATCATTTGCACGTTACCGTGACTTTTAATTTAGGAGCACAAGACCAGTCGTTTTCTCAGAAGCAACTTCTCATGCATGATCTACTCGAGACGCTCTACACCCATGACCTTCGTGTCCCACTCAGACACTCCATTTTGTGCTTCATTTGCTTCGCACAACTTTCGGGTCAATTTAGGCCAATTAATTATCTACCGTAAAACCTGATTTAACTTCCAATTTAATTTCGGGACCCGACATCGATCCAACCTAGTCCACCCAAACTATGGACATGACCTACATGAAGCCTACTACCCACATGATACTTGTGTCCCATTTATTTGAGTTCCCACACGTTACTTATTTACCCATGATCATAAATACCTATTTAAATACAATTATTGCACCATGTCCGATTTTGACCCGACCTGGCTCAACCGAACCCAAACCCAAGCTCCATGTTGTCCTCTCATGACTACCCAAATACTCCACACAATTTCCCTTTTTCCCTATTTTAAACATATCTCTCTTTCTCTCTCTACTTTACAAATATCTCATTTTTTATCTCTAATATATATATACATATATACAAATCTCACACTCTCTCTTATTATCACACACACCTCACCCCCTCTCTCATTACAGCACACCCCCTCTCTCTCAACCGACCTATCTCTCTCTTCTTATAATATCTCTCTAATATCTCTCTCTCTATTCTCACTCTCTTTCTCTTCCTATGTATAATATATATACACACTCACCCACACAACTCTCTCTCTCTCTCTCTTCCTATGTATAATAAATATACACACTCACCCACACAACCCTCTCTCTCTCACAGAACACAAACACTCCCCCCCCACTTCAGCCGACAGCAGCACCCCCTCCTTCTCTTCTTCTCCTTCCTTCTCCACTCCATCACTCTCACCATCACCACCATTAACATCACCATTATTACCTTCACCATCATCATCCTCAACATTAACCACCACCACACCATCATCATCATCCACCCCCACCACCATACGCCACCGCAGCCACCCCCACTCTTCTTCTCCTCGGCCTCCTCCCCTGGCCGAAGCTCGGCCACCCATGGCCGAGCAGCAGCGAGCCCAGCCGTGCCATGCAGCAGCGCAGCGAGCAGCATCAGCTAGCTGCGGCAGCAGCAGCCGCGCGCGCGCCGCACGCCGTCGCCGCCGGCCAGGCCTCCGGCCGTGCGAGAACCGCTGGCGAACCCCCCCTTGCCGCCTCCGTCGTTCCAGACACGCACAGTAGGCCATTCGTACGTTTTGCACGAAATTCTGTCGTGACGCGCGTGTTGGAGAACTCAAAAAGTGTACTTCGTCTCAGCGACTTCGTGCACGTTTTTCGAGAGATCCGACCATTGGATCGGCGAACTCTTTGCTCCGTCACAATCTTGGTATATAGCTCTTCACTCCCCTCTAGTTTCGTCCATTAATTTTGTCGTTTGATACATCAAAACTGGCTACCAAGTTGACACTTTAAATTATACTATTTTTGGACAGTTTTGTGGAGCCGACTTCGTCAGCTCGTAACTCCGCCATTGCAGCTCCGTCTTGCGTGCCACCAGTTCCTGTACGTAGCTGGTATAACCCTCTTCCTGCCCCTTAAGTTTTGTTTCATTGTGAGCACGTTTGGTTGGTCGAATTCGACGCCAAAGTTGGCCGTCCGAATTCATAATTTTGCACTTGTTAAATTCTATTTTTGAACACGGCACTTCAGATTCAATTTTTGACACCACCAGTAGACTTGTGGCGTCGTTCTGGCATGTTTTCATATAAATTTTATTAGATTTGGAGGACGTGGGCCCTGGCACGCATTTCGGTGCAAAGCGGGTCCCACAGTCCGAGTCAACGGGTCATTTTGAGATCGGCTCATCGGAATCCAATTCCGGATATACCGTTGAGTTCGTATCGTCATTCTGGACTCGTTGACATAATTTGTTGAGTTTTGAAGACATTTGCTCCGGCACGCATTTTCGTGCAAACTGGATTCCAAATGTCCGCGTCAACATGTCATTTTGAGATCGGCTCATCGGAATCCAATTCCAGATATACCGTTGAGTTCGTGTCGTCATTCTGGACTCATTGACATGTACTCTGTTAGATTTTGTGGACTTTGGCTTCGACACGCATTTCTGTGTAAATCGGATACCAATATCCAGGTCAACGGACCATTTTGTAATCGGGTCATCGGAATCCCATTTCGGATATACCGTTGGATTCGTATCATCATTTCGGATACGTGGACATATAATTTGCTAGATTTTGTAGACTTCTACCCTGACACGTTTTTCGGTGCAAAGTATGTCCAACGGCGGACATCATTTTGATCCGAATTTACTATTTTGCCCCTGTGTCCAAATTGGACTTATGGGTAGGCTATCATAGCTAATTTGACCATTCTGGACGCGTTGGTGATATTTTTTTGTCATCCGACGACATCTGTAGATTTTGCTTATGTATCATCCTTAATTTGTAATTAATTATTATTATTAGTGTATATATTTATATGTTTTATTTTTGTGAAACTCTAAAATGATCTTTGTGTTTCTAAGAACCCTAAGTGTTGGTTTAGATATAGTGGCACCCCACATTAGACTTTTATGCTAGGTCACCACTTAGCTAGTGTCCCGTTAGGAGTCGTGTCACACCACTAGTGTAATCTTAATCGTAACTTAGAGGCTGAGTTTGTATATCATTTTGACAGGACACCGGACATCCATATCTTCATACTCGTATTCTTGCCTTGCTCGAGGCGAGTACCCCAACAAACTCTATTTTACTGTATACGATAATGAATTGCGTATGAACCATGTTAATACAATGATTTAAACTGAAAACCATATCTTACAGGTTTTTATATATCTAGCGTATGCTTCACATGCTTTAATTATATTCTCTCAGGATCTTTAACATGCTTTAATTATACCGCACTCAGGACCTTCCACATGCTCTATATTGCTCTCAGTACCCACCATGTTTTATACTGCTCTCAGTACCTACCATGCTTATACTGCTCCCGATATCTTTCACATGTTTTAAACTGTTATCGTATCTGTCACATGTTATAAAACAGGTTATGGGAAAACTGTTAGTAGAGTACGTGATCATGTCCCCCTTCTCTGTATGTATTTACCGAGCATTGTTACATTCTATATGTAACTTTGTCATATGTTCTGGTCCCGCGTTTGTGTATGGATATACACCGATGCCGTTATGTGTACGTATGTACACATCAGAAAATTGATATGTACCACTGTACATCCTATTTACCTATTGACCGATCACGTACATGCTACAGTTTTAAACTTTAAAACAAACATATATTGCCATGATGAAATGTATTCCTGACATGATAAATCTGTGATATGACATGATTGTGATACGACATGAGACATGACATGATTCTTATTTACTACATCTCTTTTCATTCCATGCTCAGTATGTTTAGTTTGTAGAACCAGTACTTGCTCCCGTCCTGACAGGATAACGTTGTAAGTTCACTTTCCGAGGAGGAAATGCTATGTGATACATATTATGGTACTGCATTTGAGGACCTGGCTTTAGCTCCAGAAGAGGCCCCAACGGGGAACCTTGCTTAGATATCTTTCATGTGTTTTGAGACTTAGACTTTGTTTTGAACTTATATTTGGATACTGGACTTTGTCTCCAGTTAGATACTTTGGAAGTGTATTATTAAATCTGTGCTTATTTTACTTTCGCATATAGATGTTGTGTTGTGATGAACCTTTTAAATGTGATATTAGAACTGTTAGCAGCTTAAATCCTTTATTGTCTATTCTTAGAACAGCTTACTACGCTTTAACCAAGCGTAGGCTGGACATGGCTCGGCCCGGCCCAACAATTTAGGTAACGGGTCGTGACATGTTTTTAGTGGCGGCCTATGCAGGTCAAGACTAAGTTGTTTGATTACGTCATTGTACCAAGCATGCCTGCAATTAGGATCTTAGGACAACTTGATAACACTAGGAATAAACATTTAGAACACCTAGAGGATTTCTAGGATTGCAACATAGGAAAACTCATCACAGCATAGGGCCGTTAACTATATTTAGTCTCTTTCTTAAAATTCAATAGGTTACAATTTTGACCAAGATAGTACCCTTGGGATGACCCCTGAGGATCTCACTCTAAATCTTACCTAGAAATCTGTTTCCACTCATTTCCATTTGCTCTTCCTTAATTCGTTGTTGAAATTGATTTCTGATTTTCATTGACTTTGATCTTGCATCGTGATAAATTTTGTGGATTGCATTGTGATATATCATGATAAGATAAATGTCTGGTTTAATTATGGAGTTTAGAATTTATCGCAGCCGTATTAGCTAGTATGACAAAAACATAGGGCCTGATTTTGGGTATACTTATCTTAGTTATGGAATTTAGATTTTCTTGCAGCTATACCGGTTGGCGTGGCGAGGATTCTAGATAACATGATTATAGGGTGTATCCCTTAGTTTTGACTCTATCGTTTATTGCATCTAAGCTTACTGGTGTGGCAAAAATTCTGGCAACGTGTTTCAGGAAGACGTATATGGTTATCAAATCATATCTCAACTTGGTTCACTTCGTTATGACCGAATGAGCAAGAATAAATTTTTATCATCATTCTTTTCCGTCTTGATTAACTCTGTCCTATTTACATCTACAACTAGGATTATAGGTTCTCTAGGACTCTCCAACAGGATTGCTTTCATGTTATCTTTTTGGACATAATTATTTTTGTGTTCCATTTTTCCTATGATTTGACTAAACTCTTCTTCGTTAACCTCTCGGGTAATTCTTCTCGTCTTTCTCGGTAATTGTTGTAAATGCCTTATGGATTGATCCAAGGAAGGTTCGAGAAATTAGATTTTAACCTTGTATTACGGAATCGAGAGTTTTGCGGCCAGAGAAATACTGGCGAGGCAGGACTTCAGATGACGGCATCATGGTTACATATGTTTCACGGATCTTACTTGAACCATACCCTGTGTATTTGATTAATATTTTATGGATTTTAGCCAAGATAAGTTCAAGAACCTGTATTATCTGCTGTGCACTGCAGCCATCCGTCGTATTACCCGAATAGAAAATTGAACCTCGGGGAAATAACAAAATTTACAAATTGTAACTAGTTCAGAATAGAAAACAAAATTCCTGAGTAGAATCTCGGAAAGAAAGCAGGGTTACGAAGAATGGATGGAGGAGTATCAATCAACGAATAGGAAACAATATCTCGAAATAAGTTTTAAATATCAACCAAGGTTCCAAAATAGAAAACAAGAAGTTTCAAGAAATAATCTAGTTGCTAAAAGAAATTTTAGGAAAGACTGGATTGCTAATCAAGATACATGATTTTTCCAACCATGCAAAAGAAATCTTCTGTCTTTATTCTATCTTCAGTATTCCTCCGGGACGAAAATCTCTCTAACCTTCTTCAACTTTCCTGACATAGACTGATCCTGGCGGTAATGCTCCATGTGATTGCGGAATCTGGAGAGGTGGGTCCTTCTTTTGTAATACTGGTGCTCCTCGTGCTTGTCCTGGGACAGTGTGATCAGCGATCTCCAGCAGTCCTTGACTTGGTGGGCAGGCGATCAGCAGTACAAGCATAGCTTTCGTCTTTTGTGGCACTCTTCGTAGTGGTGTCCTGAGCTGCGGCAGAAAATTACAAATGATAGCCGGCTGAATCTGAATCTCCCGCTGGGCTGAAGAAGCGTGGTCTGAGTGTGGCGACGCTTTGCGGATCCATAGTAGTTGCTATCTTCGTCATAAGTCTTCATGTCTCTCCTGGCTTTGGCTTTAGCTTTTCGTCTCGTTCCATTGTCTGTGCTACATTTTGGATCTCCTGGCTGGTGGCTCCAATCTCTAGAGGAGTCGGTCCTCAAGGACTTGGATGATCTTTAGTTGCGGTTCCGGGTTCTCGATCTGCTCCTCAGTACAAGATATGCGCTCGGTGTCGGGAAAATCCAAGTGTCTGAGAGTCTAAAAATCAGAAGTCCTTCCTGGCTTGGAGAGTGTATCCACAAGTCTGACTTGGAAAGGATGGCATGCTCCCTCTGGTTGTCAAGGGACTCTTCAAACGTCTCCGTCAACTGCGTACTACCCATGGGGATAGTAGAGTGATAGAAGGTAGTGGAAGCTCGAAACTCTCAAGTTTAGGTGGACTGACTGTTCCGGTGTCGCGTACTTTTGAACTATCTGAAAAACAGAAAACTGTTAAATGTCGTAAACCTAGAAACAAGTGTTTATAGAATATCAATATACCCGATGTACCCGATTTCCTATGCTGTGATCAAGTTTCCCTAGTTTAAATCAAGTTCCCCAATAGTACACTAATACCTAGGTACTATTATGATAGACCTGCATGGGCCACCACTAAAAATATGTCACGACCCGCTCCCGAATAATCGGACACGAGTCGGACACGCCCAGCCTTCGTCGTTAGACACGACGAAGTAAGCTGCACCAAACTAGGGAAATCTAACCAGATAATCATAAATGTATATAATCATAGCATCTAAAAACGTATCCCAGAATGATCACCATAATCCACAATTCTATGTATATAAATGTACGAGTCATCAAGAATGAAATGTACTATGAATTCTAAAACAATATCTAAGAGTAAAGCTAACAGTCTAAACCTGAAACCTCAAGCTAAGTCAAGACCCATCCTGCTCAGCTAAGATCTCGGGCTCTGGCCCATATGGTAGAATGATATCCTGCAAGTATACCTGCAACATATCTAGTCAGGAGCGGAGCAAAGTACAGTTCTAGGTAATGAAACATGAACATGATATGAACTGAGTATAGGAGTACAGGAAAATGAAATACAGGAATGAACATGAAAGTACAGGAAAGTAGTACAGGAAATAAGTACAGGAATAATAGTACAGGAATGTAAAGTACAGGAGCATGTAAAGTACAGGAATGAAACTATAATCCTGAAGTACCAGACATGATAAGTGCACAATATCGAAATACATCTAGTCCATGTGATCGGCTGGGGTGAGTACAAGAGCATGCACAGGAGTACATGAATATGGTACGACTTAGGGCCCGCGTGCACGATGCGAGGCCTAAGCTAGGCACATGAGTATAGTAACCGGGACTGGTCACATGGCTAGTATATTTTCCCACCCGACACTAATAAGTATTAGAACACGAGTACAGGAGTACATGATGTCGTGCCATGACGTGTCACAAGAAAGAGTACAAGAATGTAAATGCACAAAACCGTAGAAAAGTACTTGTCTTGCTCCGGGTGACCAAGGGTAGAAAAAGAGATCTGTAGGTCCACCTGATATATTGGGTACAAGTTGGTTAACTAGTAATCTTTCTACATATATCGTTACTAATCCTCTAGAACTAGATAATAAATTAACCAATCATTTTAAATGAATTAACCATTAATTATGGATTAATAACTAAAACTAGGTTTCTATGCTTAGTAATTAGATAAATTCTAGTTTAAGAAATTCCTTTTAATGCCACATGGTTAAATATAACTATTAGTAAATTGGTAAAAGAAAAATATCATTAGTCTGGCTCTTAATTTATCATAAGCTGGTAACTAAATTTGGCCCATAATTGGTCTAGTTAGAAAAGTTATTAAATAAACGCCAAGTGTTATAAATGACTACCCCGTTTGACAACATTCTACAAAATATACTGTAGTAAATTAAAAGGTAAGGTAAGCAAACCCAGTCCACAGACTGATCATTCTCACTGATAATATATTTGTTCTAAAGAAAGCTGACAGCAACCACCCCTTCTAGTTAGCCTAAAATCAAACAACACCATACACTGCCACCATGATTCTAACTCCACATTCAATTTTTCTTCAAAGCTTAGCTTGGCTTAACTTTCACAGGCTTTAGTCAGCATGTTCCTAGACCAGCCATTAGATTGGAAAATATATAAAGCCCCCTCCATAACTTCACTCAAGCTCCACCCACATTCACATACTACAACTCATGCCAATCCTTTATAATAACCGGTTATAAAAATAGATATAACCAAAAATTATAAGTAAACCCCGAAAACAAAACAGAAGGTTCAGCTAAGAAACAAAACCTTCAATCAAGGTTCAACACACACTCGCAGGCCCAAAAGTATACAAGCCAGTCTTTCCCGCCATATCCCATTTGAGTCCAGCAAAATAATATACAACCACCTAGTAAAATTTTACAAAAACTCCATCTCTGCAATCCAAAGCTCAACCAACTCTGCCATGTTCAAAACAAAACCTACAGCTCAATTGGCCATAACCCCAACGGCTACTCCTCTCAACCAACAGACATACTCGAACCAATTGCCAGTAAAATATACATATAAGCAATTAATGAAATCAAAATAGCTTCTATACAAGCAATTGACAAAATGGAAATTATACAAACCAATTGATAAAATCAAAATATGATTTATACAACCAATTTGACTATAAATTCAATAGAAAAATGGTGCACTTGATAACTCTATTCCAGCCAAACTCTACACACGACCCCAACCCGAACATGAGCCAATGGATATAATCAGCACTCGGACACGCACCCTTGGTTGGACACGAACAGCATCATGACTACGCACACAGGACACTAACTTACTCAACCCGATCCTGGCCACACCATTTCATTAAAAAAAATCGTAGCAGAATCCCACAACATTAAAAGAGAGTAGGATGTTTACCTGAGGAGTATGGGTCACAACTGAACGATGTAACAATGACCGATTGTATCCGGCACTGCCTTGCGTCTCTGGACACGGACAGATCTTGAGTCAAGAATTCAGACTTCGACCGCGACTGATTTGAATAGAGCTGACGACGTCGAGCTATCGTCGAGGAGGTGGATCAATCGAACGTGAACAGTCAACCCAATCAACGTTCCACCGCTAACGTCGTTCTTGACAGGAGCTCGGACCTCAGTCGAACTGATCGACTCCGTCGTCGAGCTATCAATCTTGGATCCGATCGGACAAAGAAGAAAGAATTTAATTAAGAATTTTAAACAAGATCGGTTCCACAATCCATATCTGACGAATTTAAGTGTTCGACTAGACTCACCGAGCGTCAAATTGCTAGATCGGAGGAGACGACGAACAAACGGAGGAGGAAGGAGAATGGATCCCGAAAGAAGGTGGCCGGAATAAGAGGATGCGCCACCGCCGCCATGGAAGAGATGCCTCGCCGTAGTCGCCGTGGAGAAATCGCCACCGCCGAGCGCCGTGGAGGAGACGCCTCGTCGTGGCTCTGGCTGTCGTGTCGCCAGAGAAGCACTACTCGCCATCGCCGCTGACGTCGTCGATTGCGGCCGCCGGAGATGAATTTAGGGTTAGGGTTCAGTTGGGGGAGAACTCGGGAAAAGAGGGGAAGCACGACCGAGAGAAATGGTTGATGTGAGGAGAAGAATGAGCTCACCATTCCCTCTCCTCGGCTAATAAAACAAAAGATGCTTTTGCCAAACCCCCCCCCCCCCCCACTAATGGTAAACTTGCACATGACTCCTCCCACTTTTATTATTTGCATAACTGACCTGAAATCAGTTATAAAAGTTATTAGAAGGTTCAAAATAGGGACCACTTAATTAGTTATAACAAACTTTTGAATTTTAAAAAAATTATTCCTGCTCCCAAATTCTTTCCCTCCAAAATATTCATATAGTATATATTTATAGGAGAAAGGAATGAAGTATTTTTACTAAAATTTAAATTCCACTAAAAATGGAAAAAGTGGAGTTACAAATCTCTCCCCCTTGAAAAATTTCGTCCTCGAAATTCGAAGACCCACAAAATAAATCTCAGTAAATCACAAAAGATTCAAACACAAGTCATTTATTGAAATCAAGTTTCTAACAATAAAATACAATCAAGCAAACAAACTAGGATAGCGCTCCCGCATCTCGTCCTCACGCTCCCATGTGGACTCTCCCGGAGAGTGATGTTTCCACATGACGCGGATAAGTGGAATGGTCTGGTTCCGTAGGCGCTTCTCCCTCCGATCAAGGATCTCTACTGGCTGCTCCTCGTAGGTCAAGCTCGCACCCACCTCTAGCTCTGAATAGTCCACCACATGGCTCGGGTCCGGAATGTAGTGTCAAAGTTGAGACACGTGGAAAACGCCGTGCACTCCCTCCAAGCTAGCAGGAAACGCTAGTCGATAGGCCACCTCGCCAATCCGTGTCGTCACGTCGAAGGGCCCGATGTACCTCGGACTGAGCTTCCTGCTTCTGCCAAAGCAAATGACACCTCTGGTCGGCGAGATCTTCAGGAACACTCCATCTCCAACTACGAACTCCAGTGGCCGTCTGCTGCTGTCCGTCCAGTGCTTTCGCTGATCCTGTGCAACTCTAAGACGCTCTCTAAACCTTGAGACCTTGTACGATAATTACACACAAGAAGTTGGAATAACACGATCTAACAATGATCAAGGATTAAATAGGCACGAATGGAATGAAGTTTCAATTACAACTTAGAGGAACAAAATCATGAAGACACAACTATTAAGTACGATCAAAAATCGATAGTTTAACACAAGTGGACTAGGACAAGATAGGAAAATCATGGTCAGATAGACATGATTTAAGATCGAAGTTTAGATAAGATACAACGAAGTATGGAATCAAAATCTGGCAATGTATAATTTTGAGAAATTCAATGATCTAACGATAAAATACTAGAAGGGTAATTAGCAAGGGTTGATTGAGAAAACGTACAAAATACTCAGGAAATACAGTATCAAATCAGGATGAATGTGCAATGATTTGTAATTCTCGAAAACCAATAATCATAGGGAAAGGGACATAGTTTCTATGGTATCCGGAAACATATAGATATTTGAAATCACTTTATTCAGAATCCCTACCCCACCAGGGTATATCTGCTGCAGTGAACTTCGGCTCCGTGACTCAAATAACGATATGTTATCGAATATTCTTTGCACTATATCCATTTTCCAACAATCATCAACGAAGCAACCCAAAAGATCACGACATGAAGAATTTAGGACAAGTCTCCATAATACCCGAAACCTATGAATGTCTGAAATCACTTCAACTTAGAGTTCCTGCCCCGCCAGTGCGCTGCTGGCTGCAGTAAACTTTCGGTCTCCGCAATCCAGATAACGGCTGCAGCGCACAACTGTCATGCCCTATTAGGTCATCGAATAGTCTTTCAACTTTATCCATAGAAAATTTTAAGGAATCAAAATGAGTTTCAATAGTCCAAGTCAAGAAGATGGTGAGGTTATCTGACTATTACAATACAAGGGTTTATTAGGTACTAAGAGACGACAAGGGATCCAATCAGTGAGTACAAGAGGGCAACCAGGGAGATTTAGAATCTTGAACAGGGAATCGAAATTTCAAATAGTAACCAAAATCTCAAAAGAATCCGGGATGATAACAAGATCCCGTATATGGAACGTAATCCTAGGTAGGTAACAAAGTCTCAAAGGTGGCATAAAGCAAGGTATCAGACAAAAAAACAAAGTCTTAAAATAAGGAATAAAATCTCGTATCGGAAACAAGGTTCAACAACATATCAATTAACAACAAAATCTCGAACAAAATCTCGAAGGAAAAACAACCTCCAATAGAATACAAGGTCTCAAAAAGAAAACCAATATCAACAAAGTCGTGATTAGGAAATAAAATCTCGAATAGAAAATCTTGACGAGGAAACAAGATATCGAATAGGGAACAAGGTCTCATCGAGTCGCGAGTATGAACTGAAGTTTCAAAGCCTGAAAAATCTTGGATATGAGACAAAATCATGAACGAAAGCAAAATCTCGAAATAGAAAACAGGGTCTTAAAATCTCGAATGAAATCAAAGTCACGAGAAAAAGAAATCAATGGGTGAATAGAAAACAATTATCCATGAAACAAGCGATACCTCAAATAGGGAACAAGATCAAAACAAAGTTGGAAACAGAACAATTTTTCAAATAGAAAACAAGCCACGAATAGGAAAAGAAATCTCATATAGGAAAAATGTCAAGTCCTCAGATTTAAAAGGAAATTTCCAAAGGATGTCTTGAATGGTGAATAGAAGCAAATATTGAATAAAATCAAATTCCAACAAGTGCCGAATAGAAAATTGAACCTTGGGGAGAAAACGAAATTTACAAATTGTAACTAGTTCTGAATAAAAAAACAAAATTCCTGAGTAGAATCTCGGAAAGAAAGCAGGGTTACGAAGAATGGATGGAGGAGTATCAATCAACGAATAGGAAACAATATCTCGAAATAAGTTTTGAATATCAACCAAGGTTCCAAAATAGAAAACAAGAAGTTTTAAGAAATAATCTAGTTGCTAAAAGAAATTTAAGGAAAGCCTGGATTGCTAATCAAGATACATGATTTTTCCAACTATGCAAAAGAAATCTTCTGTCTTCATTCTATCTTCAGTATTCCTCCGGGACGTAAATCTCTCTAACCTTCTTCAACTTTCCTGACACAGACTGATCCTGGCGGTAATGCTCCATGTGATTGCGGAATCTGGAGAGGTGGGTCCTTCTTCTGTGATACTGGTGCACCTTGTGCTTGTCCTGGGGCAGTGTGATCAGCGGTCTCCAGCAGTCCTTGACTTGGTGGGCAGGCGATCAGCAGTACAAGCATAGCTTTCGTCTTTTGTGGCACTCTTCGTAGTGGTGTCCTGAACTGCGGCAGAAAATTACAAATGATAGCCGGCTGAATCAGAATCTCCCGCTGGGCTGAAGAAGCGTGGTCTGAGTGTGGCGACGCTTTGCGGATCCATAGTAGTTGCTATCTTCGTCATAAGTCTTCATGTCTCTCCTGGCTTTAGCTTTTCGTCTCGTTCTATTATCTGTGCTACATTCTGGATCTCCTGGCTGGTGGCTCCAATCTCCAGAGGAGTCGGATCCTCAAGGACTTGGATGATCTTCAGTTGCGGCTCCGGGTTCTCGATCTGCTCCTCAGTGCAAGATATGCGCTCGGTGTCGGGAAAATCCAAGTGTCTGAGAGTCTAAAAATCAGAATTCCTTCCTGGCTTGGAGAGTGTAACCACAAGTCTGACTTGGAAAGGATGGCATGCTCCCTCTGGTTGTCAAGGGACTCTTCAAACGTCTCCATCAACTGCGTACTACCCATAGGGATAGTAGAGTGATAGAAGGTAGTGGAAGCTCGAAACTCTCAAGTTTAGGTGGACTGACTGTTCAGGTGTCGCGTACTTTTGAACTATATGAAAAACAAAAAACTGTTAAATGTCCTAAACCTAGAAACAAGTGTTTATAGAAGATCAATATACCCGATGTACCCGATTTTCTATGTTGTATCAAGTTTCCCTAGTTTAAATCAAGTCCCCCAATAGTACACTAATACCTAGGTACTATTAGGATAGACCTGCACGGGCCACCACTAAAAACATGTCACGACCCGCTCCCGAATAATCGGACACGAGTCGGACACGCCCAGCCTTCGTCGTTAGACACGACGAAGTAAGCTATACCAAACTAGGGAAATCTAACCAGATAATCATAAATGTATATAATCACAGCATCTAAAAACGTATCCCAGAATGATTACCATAATCCATAATTCTATGTATATAAATGTACGAGTCATCAAGAATGAAATGTACTATGAATTCTAAAACAATATCTAAGAGTAAAGCTAACAATCTAAACCTGAAACCTCAAGCTAAGTCATGACCCATCCTGCTCAGCTAAGATCCCGGGCTCTGGCCCATATGGTAGAATGATATCCTGCAAGTATACCTGCAATATATCCAGTCAGGAGCGGAGCAAAGTACAGTTCTAGGTAATGAAACATGAACATGATATGAACTGAGTACAGGAATTACAGGAAAATGAAATACAGGAATGAACATGAAAGTACAGGAAAGTAGTACAGGAATAATAGTACAGGAATGTAAAGTACAGGAATGAAACTATAATCCTGAAGTACCAGACATGATAAGTGCACAATATCGAAATACATCTAGTCCATGTGACCGGCTGGGGTGAGTACAAGAGCATGCACAGGAGTACATGAATATGGTACGACTTAGGGCCCGCGTGCATGATGCGAGGCCTAAGCTAGGCACATGAGTATAGTAACCGGGATTGGTCACATGGCTAGTTTATTTCCCCACCCGACACTAATGAGTACTAGAACAAGAGTACAGGAGTACATGATGTCGTGTCATGATGTGTCACAAGAAAGAGTACAAGAATGTCAATGCACAAAACCGTAGAAAAGTACTTGCCTTGCTCCGGGTGACCAAGGGTAGAAAAAGAGATCTGTAGGTCCACCTGATATAATGGGTACAAGTTGGTTAACTAGTAATCTTTCTACAGATATCACTACTAATCCTCTAGAACTATCTAATAAATCAACCAATCATTTTATCTGAATTTACCATTAATTATGAATTAATAATTAAAACTAGGTTTCTATGCTTAGAAATTAGATAAATTCCTTTTAAAGCCACATGGTTAAATATAACTATTAGTAAATTGGTAAAAGAAAAATATCATTAGTCTGGCTCTTAATTTATCATAAGCTAGTAACTGAATTTGGCCCATAATTGGTCTAGTTAGAAAAGTTATTAAATAAACGCCAAGTGTTACCCCGTTTGACAACATTCTACAAAATATACTGTAGTAAATTAAAAGGTAAGGTAAGCCAACCCAGTCCACAGACTGATCATTCTCACTGCTAATATATTTGATCTAAAGAAAGCTGACAGCAACCACCCCTTGTAGTTAGCCTAAAATCAAACAAAACCATACACTGCCACCATGATTCTAACTCCACATTCAATTTTTCTTCAAAGCTTAGCTTGGCTTAACTTTCACAGGCTTTAGTCAGCATTTTCCTAGACCAGCCATTAGATTGGAAAATATATAAAGCCCCCTCCATAACTTCACTCAAGCTCCACCCACATTCACATACTACAACTCATGCCAATCCTTTATAATAACAGGTTATAAAAATAGATATAACCAAAAATTATAAGTAAACCCCGAAAACAAAATAGAAGGTTCAGTTAAGAAACAAAACCTTCAATCAAGGTTCAACACACACTCGCAGGCCCAAAAGTATACAAGCCAGTCTTTCCCGCCATATCCCATTTGAGTCCAGCAAAATAATATACAACCACCTAGTAAAATTTTACAAAAACTCCATCTCTGCAATCCAAAGCTCAACCAACTCTGCCATGTTCAAAACAAAACCTACAGCTCAATTGGCCATAACCCCAACGGCTACTCCTCTCAACCAACAGACATACTCGAACCAATTGCCAGTAAAATATACATATAAGCAATTAATGAAATCAAATAGCTTCTATACAAGCAATTGACAAAATGGAAATTATACAAGCCAATTGATAAAATCAAAATATGATTTATACAACCAATTTGACTATAAATTCAATAGAAAAAATGATGCACCTGATAACTCTATTCCAGCCAAACTCTACACATGACCCCAACCCGAACATGAGCCAATGGATATAATCAGCACTCGGACACGCACCCTTGGTTGGACACGAACAGCATCATGACTACGCACACAGGACACTAACTTACTCAACCCGATCCTGGCCACACCATTTCATTAAAAAATCGTAGTAGAATCCCACAACATTAAAAGAGAGTAGGATGTTTACCTGAGGAGTATGGGTCACGACTGAACGATGTAACAACGACCGATTGTATCCGGCACTGCCTTGCGTCACTGGACACGGACAGATCTTGAGTCAAGAATTCAGACTTCGACCGCGACTGATTTGAACAGAGCTGACGACGTCGAGCTATCGTCGAGGAGGTGGATCAATCGAACGTGAACAGTCAACCCGATCAACGTTCCACCGCTAACGTCGTTCTTGACAAGGGCTCGAACCTCAGTCGAACCGATCGACTCCGTCGTCGAGCTATCAATCTTGGATCTGATTGGACAAAGAAGAAAGAATTTAATTAGGAATTTTAAACAAGATCGGTTCCATAATCCATATTTGAAGAATTTAAGTGTTCGACTAGACTCACCGAGCATCAAATTGCTAGATCGGAGGAGACGACGAACACACGGAGGAGGAAGGAGAATGGATCCCGAATGAAGGTGGCCGGAATAAGAGGATGCGCCACCGCCGCCATGGAAGAGATGCCTCGCCGTAGTCGCCGTGGAGAAATTGCCACCGCCGAGTGCCGTGGAGAAGATGCTTCGTCGTGGCTCTGGCTGTCGTGTCGCCGGAGAAGCACTGCTCGCCATCGCCGCTGACATCGTCGATTGCGGCCGCCGAAGATAAATTTAGGGTTAGGGTTCAGTTGGGGGAGAATTCGGGAAAAGAGGGGAAGCTCGACCGAGAGAAATGGTTGCTGTGAGGAGAAGAATGAGCTCCCCATTCTCTCTCCTCAGCTAATAAAACAAAAGATGCTTTTGCCAAAAAAAACCCCACTAATGGTAAACTTGCACATGACTCCTCCCACTTTTATTATTTGCATAACTGACCTGAAATCAGTTATAAAAGTTATTAGAAGGTTCAAAATAGGGACCACTTAATTAGTTATAACAAACTTTTGAATTTTAAAAAAAATTATTCCTGCTCCCAAATTCTTTCCCTCCAAAATATTCATATAGTATATATTTATAGGAAAAAGGAATGATGTATTTTTACTAAAATTTAAATTCCACTAAGAATGGAAAAAGTGGAGTTACAAAAACTGTACCATGGAAATGGCACATGTTGTGTGTCTTAGAGACGATGCATGTATAGTATCATTGGGGGGGAGGAGACAACTATTAGCGTAGGGGCTACATTTTATTTTTACACACATTTTTGGGGCCGATAGTGACTCAAGATGAGCCCTACTTACTACCCATGGGCGATAGTAACTCGGATGAGTGCTACTTACTGCCACTTCTTTTTTATTTACGTTGCTGGTCATAATGCACCTGCGTGGAACGTTGTCTTCAAAGTGCATTATTTTACATAAAATGGTTTGGTGACCTTTATCTGTTAGGCATATGTACTTTTATGTTGATTTATGTACTTATGTCTGATCATGACATGGAATGGTAATTTATCACGAATTAGGGTGCCACCTATTATCCTTGTTTGGTCGTGAGGGTGGTGCACTAATTCGAGGATAAAATATTGGACCATGTTGTGATCCAGATTAATGTTGAGCTATTTATATTTAGTTTTATGGTATATTTTTTGTATCTTGTTACGTCCCTCTGAGGACCTGGCAATTTCTCCAGGTGTGTATTTTCGTGACTTTTTGCAGATAATCTAGCCAAGGCCGTGATCTTCTCTATTCTATCGAAGATGACTTGCTCTTGGATCGTCCTTTACTGTTGTAACAAACTTTTTTATTTTCTATTTAAAATAGTTGGTAGTGGATTTGTCTCCACCCAACAAACTTGTACAATGACAATTCAGATTGATTGTAATATCTTTTATTCTTTTATTTGTGGAAGAGGTTTATTGAGCCATGATTATACTGCATTTACAGTTTACGTATATTTATTATACAGCTGGCATGTCTACGTACCTTGTCCTACGTATTTTGGCACTGGACATTACAGAAAGTTTATGCAGGATTTTGCCAAGATTGCAAAACCAATGACTAGGCTCACAAGGAATGATGAGAAATTTGTCTGGACAGAGGCATGTCAGGCAGCTTT
The DNA here is from genome assembly GCA_029216955.1 of Iris pallida. Lineage (NCBI taxonomy): Eukaryota > Viridiplantae > Streptophyta > Magnoliopsida > Asparagales > Iridaceae > Iris > Iris pallida. The sequence continues at coordinate 19,497,335 of JANAVB010023995.1, forward strand.
TGAGGAATTGAAGAAGAGGTTGACTTCAGCTCCAATTTTAGCTTTGCCAACGGGATCAGGAGGGTTTGCCATCAATAGTGATGCTTTAGGTAAAGGCTTGGGCTGTGTACTAGAGCAGAATAAGTGAGTGATAGCATATGCTTCACGATAGTTAAGGTCCCATGATAAAAACTATCCCACGCATGACTTAGAACTTGCAGCGGTCATTTTTGCTTTAAAGCTTTGGAAGCACTACCTCTACGGAGAGAGAGTGGAGGTATTCACAGACTATAAGTCTGAAGTATGTCTTCACACAAAAGGAGCTGAATATGAGATAGAGGAGATGGTTAGAGCTGATGAAGGACTTCGACATCAACCTTCAGCATTATCCAGGTAAGGCTAATGTTGTAGCAGATGCACTCAGTCGGTATTCTGTGGCGATATTTCTAACCATGGACCGACAACTTCTTGAGGATTTAGAGAGCTTGGGGATAGAGATCATCATTCTAGGGATAGAGGGACAGCTGATAAGCATACAGATCCAGTCCGGGTTGATAGAGAAGATCAAGGAGACCCAGTTTCTTGATGAGGGTCTTCGTTGCATCAGGAAACAAGCACGAGCGAGATTATTGGATGACTTTGTCATAGCAGATGATGGTACCCTAAGACACGGTACTAGGTTGTGTGCCTAAAGGAAGCTTGTGGAAGGAAATAATACAGGAAGCCCCCAGTTGCAATACTCGATGCAGCTACAAAGATGTACATGGATCTCAGAGAGTACATTTGATGGTATGGAATGATGAGGGAGGTAGCCAGGTTTGTCTTTCGATGTCTGGTTTATCAACAGGTGAAGGCGGAGCGCCAAAGACCAGGAAGATTATTATAGCCATTGCCCATTCCTGAATGAAAGTAGGAGCATATCACCATGGACTTTGTCTCGAGGTTACCACGATCGCCGAGCGGGAAGGATGCCATTTGGGTGATAGTAGACAGATTGACCAAGTTAGCACAATTCATTCCCTTTAGAGTGGGGCTGACTACAGAAAAGCTAGTAGGGCAATATATGAGACAGATTTTGAGGATTCATGGTGTGCCAGTCAGCATCGTCTTAGACCGAGACAGTAGATTCACTTCTCACTTTTGGAGGAGCTTGCAGAAGAGTCTGAGAATGTAGCTCAAGTTCAGCACTCCTTATCATCCTCAGACTGACAGACAGTCCGAGAGGACCATTCAGACACTGGAAGACATAATGAGGACTTGTGTTCTGGATTTTGGAGGATCATGGAAGGTACATTTAGTTGAGTTTGCTTATAACAACAACAATCAGGCTAACGTTGGCATGACTCCTTTCGAGGTATTGTATGGTCGTCGATGTCGCACACCTTTGTCATACGATGCTGTTGGTGAGAGACCACTGCTTGGACCCGAGATGGTTATGGATGTTGCGGACAACGTCAGACAGATTCGATATCATCTGAGGATAGCCCAGGACAGGCAGAAGCTTGGGCAGACAATAGTCAAAAATCTTTGGAGTTTGCAGTTGGAGATCTTGTATTTATGAGGATTCACCAACTCGAGGCGTTATCAGATTTGGCAGAGGCGGGAAGCCCAGTCCAAGGTTTATTGGACCTTTGAGATATTGAGCAATGTAGGGGAAATTGCTTACATATTAGCTTTGCCGCCTAACCTAGAAGGAGAACATAATGTATTCTATGTTTTCCAGCTTTGGAGGCATATAGCTGACATGTTTTAGACTACTCGGAGCTTGAGGTAGGCCCCATCCTCACTTACTCGGAACAGTCAGTAGAGATACTGGACCGCAGGGAGAAGAGGCTGCATCATCAGACGATTCTACTAGTTCGGGTTGCTTGGAGACACCACTCTTCTAGGGAGTCTACCTAGGAGAGGGTGGATGAGATGAGGGAGAGATACTCCTATCTGTTTGAGATGTGATGAGCACTACCTCTCTTGAAATTTCGAGGACAAAATTTTTCAAGGAGGGTAGATTTGTAACTCCACCTTCTCTAAATAAAAGATTTAATCATTACTCATCTATTATGTTATTTTACCAACTATATTTATCAATTGTACTTACCTATTATTTTATCTATTATGTTTATCTAGCTATTGTAGAACTTTTGCATTTAAGTTATAAACCTTAGAGTTGGCCCATAGATAGGTTGTATTAAAAAACCAAACTTTTTATTTGGCCCAAGCCCATAAAACTGGGTAAATTATAAGGGCACAGCACATTTTACTCAGGGCTGTCCAAGTGTTAGTTTTTCATTATTTACAAGTTTGCCACTGAAAAAATTACTCAGGGCTATCCAAGTGGTAGGTATAAAAGATAAGTGTTATAATTTTTGTTTCTTTCCTCACTCTCCATTCCTCACAAGAAGAAGAACAACAAGAAGAAAAAAAAGAAAAAAAACAAGAATAAGAACATCAATTTTTGCAAACCTAGTTTATTTTGATTTTTTGCTCTCTTCTAATTTCTCAGATCTCTTTCTCCAAACCCTACTTTATTTTTCTTCTTCTTGTTTGGGCATTATGGATGAAACCCTAGTTGTAGAAGAAATTGGGTTATCAAATCTATCAAATCTATTAGTCTATTAACCAATTTTTCTTTATTAATAGAAGAATTATGCATGAAATCCTAGTTGTAGAAAAAAACTATGGAAGAAATCCTAGTTGTAGAATAATTGGGTTCATATCAGGACTGCCACAACTTCTGACAGTCCTAGAAGTATTGAGGACTGCCAGAAATTGTGGCAGTCTTGAAATAGTCTCGATGTACAACAGGACTGCCACAATTGCTGGCAGTCCTAGAAGTAATGAGCACTGCCAGGAATTATGGCAGTCTTGAAATAGACTCGATGTACAACAGGACTGCCACAATTTCTGGCAGTCCTAGAAGTAATGAGGACTGCCAGGAATTGTGGCAGTCCTGAAAGGGACATGCTCTACAGCAGGACTGCCACAATTTCTGGCAGTCCTAGACATATTGAGGACTGCCAGAAATTGAGGCAGTTCTGAAAGATACTTACTGTACAGCAAGTTCCTTTCAGGACTGCCACAATTTCTGGCAGTCCTAAAGTCGAAATTCTCGAATAAAAAAAACATGTTAGGGTTTATTTCAATTTTGATAATAGAGTGAAATATGCATTTTAGGATTTATTTTCATGCATTCTTTGCGAGGAAAGAAGTATTTAACCTTTATTTTCATGCATTTTAGGGTTTATTTAATTTTTTTGGTGCCATCGAAATTGGAAAGAGAAGGAAACTAGGATTTTGATGGAGATGGTGATGATGGAAATGGTGGAGAAGAAGAAGATGATGATGAGAAAAAAAAACTAGTGTTTTGATGGAGATGTGAGAATGGAAATGGTGGAGAAGAAGAAGATGGATAGAAGAAGAAGAAGAAAGCTAGGGTTTGTGAAGAGAGAGAGTGAAAATTTGAAATGAGAGTGATTTTTCGGGTTTGGGGGGCTGTGGGGTTTGGACAGCCCCCTGAATGAAACATTTGGACAGTCCGAGTAAAAGTTCCTCAAAGTCTGGCTAGCCCTAATCCTGGCTAGCCCCGAGTAAAAAAACATGTGCCCTTATAATTAGCCTAAAACTGGATCAAGCCATTTATTAGATCAAACCATTTGTTATATCAAGCCAATTATTTAGATCAAACCCATCTTTTGTTTTAGATCAAACCCATCTATTAGACCCAAACCTATATACTAAGAGCTTTGCTATGCCTACAACCAAATTTTACAACCCCCCCTACAACCGGACACGTGTCGGACTTCGATTGGAGGAGGGGAAGAAATGGTGGGGCCGGGTAGAGCCCATGTAGCAGGGGGGTGAGAGTGGTGGTGGGACCCGGTGGGACCCATGTGTAAGGGGTGGGAGAGAGTAGTTGTAAGAAGGTTGTAAGAATTTGGTAGTAAACTTAGCATTTTTCATTTACTAAAGCCTAAACCTATTTACTAAAGCCCACAACCCATTTGTTAAGAGCTAAGCCATAACTCTGAGTTAACTCTAAGCCATCTTAAAATTGACCCAACATTTAACCTAGTCTTCTTCTTCCCTTCTTCGATTTTTGATTTGGCCGGCATCAGAACAACGTTGTTCTTAGCGGTGCGACAACGTCCCCACTAGAGAATTTTCGGAGGTTCCTTCCCACAGACTTAGGCCAGATCATCTCCTCCGTTCCTTTCCACCGACCTATCTCCGCCGATCACCGCCATTCACCAATAATGGCCGGGCGTTCCCGATTTTTCCATGCCAAGCCTATAAATATAACCCATGACTCTGTATTTCTTCACTCCTTTTACATGGGCGAAGACCTGCTAAATTTTCTTCCCACTCTCTTCTCCTTTTTCTTCCTCCTCAACAGAGGAGCTCGTGGGCATGGCAGTGGCCATCACTTCCTCGAAGCGACGTCTAGGCGAGGCCTATCGATGAATCCACTACCTGTCGGCAGAGCATCAAACTAGAGCCGTCCCCACATCGCAGCGGCCATGGCGACCGTCAATCCCGTGGTGTCAACTCATGGCAGTAACTTCATCGCGTAGTGGTCCGATCCAAGCAAACGACCACCGAGCGGGTGGCAGTACATAACTGACTTTTGATCGGTGAGTACTACGTGTCCTTCTCCTCCATTAATTCATTGAGTTCTTGAAAATCCTCTGATCGATCAATGATCGATGTAGATGCTTGTCAAGATTGAGCTGTAGCTTGAGACCGTGATGATCAGTCAAGAACACGAGCCTTGGTAAATTGTTCTCATTCCTTCTCTTTGAAATCATTCCTTGGTTGATCATGAGTCTCTCGATCGATTATTCTTTTCGGTACGATGAGTGTTTGGGTATCATAGGAGCCAAACAAATTTGAGTCTCGACAGGTCTCTGTTCGTGAACAAACTTGTGTTCACACAGAAACGATTGGAATCGGTAAGAAATTTGAATTTCTAGCTATTGATCTTTTCTTAAAATCTTTATTCCTTGTTTTACTGATCGATTCTTTATGAGGAGTCCTGTGAACTTGTTCCCTAAATCTTGCATGTTCTTTGCTCGACGTATTGCCTGAACCAGCTTTTCATCAGGTTTAGACACAAGAACTAAAGTGTCAAACATTGGGGACACGAATATTTGCCTCCCTTGTTACTAAGGTATGCTAGTGTGAGTCCATAATTCAGTTAAAATACCACTAACACATTTTTGTATCCAGTGCTACACTAGTATCTGGGCTGGGCTACTGACATTGGGAAGCTGTAAAAATTCGAATGAAGGACCTTGTAGCCGTTGGGCTTTAGGTCAAGCATAATATTTGAATTATGAGTAAAAGTGATATTGTCCATATGGGGTTTTGACCAGTAATTGAAATGTTAGGTTAAGATAGTAAATCGATTTGAGTACATGGGTTCTGTTGAATGGATTGAGTGTTATTTTGGACCTGCTGTTAATATGGGTGTGTGGATTATTAATGGGTTAACTACAGGGATTATTATGAGGTTGTTCTTGGTAATATAGTTGGGAAGGGTATTTAGTTGTATTGATAGTAAACAAATTAGTAGCTTTAATCATGTAGTTAGAACCCATCTTTCGATTATTTTCTAATTGCAATTCCCTATTTTAGGTTCTCTAGAGACATCGTCATTTTTGGGGGAAAAGGCAAGTACATGTATCTCGATACTAATTAACCACTTGCATGCATTTTCACACACACTTGTTGACATGTTACATGTTTCATTTATTTCAGTTGCTTGCATGTTTCTCGTGTCGGGAGGGAGACATTCTTAAAGCATGTATTATACTAATTTTGGACAAATTATCGTGCTTGATAGCATATTATTTAATATGCGTGATGTTCAACTTATACATGACTGATAGCATTGTCAATAGACATGTCTGATTTGATAGCATATTATTCATTAATATGCCTGAAACATAGTAGCCCACATGCTTAATGATGTCAAATTACACATGTTCACGTAGCTAGTGCATACTCTGGTTATCTTTCATATTTGTTATCATTTACTTGCTCTTGCTTTACCTACTTCCTTTGTTTCATGTTGGTAAGTATTATTGAGTTACACTGTACTTTGCTCCTTTCTTGATTGGATAGTTGATATTATAGGTGAGATTGATCCATTAGCATATCCAGAGTACTATGGACAATAGCTTCGCCCAGCAGCGAAGTCCACTCCGGATGCTCAGCATGACGAGGACTGTTCCTAAAATTTAGATTCATGTTCAGGATTGTCGATTTGATGTATCGTGATTTGAGTACTGTTGCAGGAATTTAGTTAGCCTTTATATTTGTTATCGGTTTTGTCCCCAGAGATTCATTGTAAAAGGCTATAGTAACTGCATATAGTGATTTGTGGTGACATTAGTAGTAGCTATCTCGTGATAGATGCTGTGATGAGGAATAAATATGCAATGTTAGTTGATGATTACCAAAGTCTAGACGGCTGACTATCGCTGTCAATGACAGCGTAGGTCGGACATGATACCTTTCGATCACATTTGATTCTTATAGTTGGTGTACCTTTAGTTGATACTTTTGCCTTTATTTATTTTTAGGAGGTCGGACTCCATTTTTATTTTAGTTGATTTAGTTGCTTGGTAGTGGATTTGTCTCGACCTAGTTGTTTGTTTATTTGACATTTCAGTTGATATATAGATTAGTTATTTCTTTTACTTCCCGTGGATGAGATATAATATACCCTTGACTGTGATTTATCTATATTAAGATGTGATCATATTACAGCTTATGTATGTATACGTGGATTCCATACATTGGAGTAGTCTTCGTATACATATAGCTCACATGCTACGTATTCCTAGTCATACTTATATTGTGACTAGGGCATGACAATGCCATAAAGAAGCATGGGACTAGACGTGGCTAACATGTAAATCATATGAATCCTATAGAGAGAAACCCAATGTAGGAGACTCCCAATCTTAGTATATCTCAATCATAGTTCAATGCAAGAGGCTCTCAATCGAGAATAGTCAAAGTAGCTAATCCTAGTATCAATTACCTCTCGTAAGGGAACACGGTTAAGTCACATAAAATGGGAATCGATAACCAATCAAACTATATAACAAAACTAATACAAGACAAGTGGAAAACATGTTGACAAATAAAACATATGAAACCAGTAAATATACATGTGACGTGATACGTATACAAAAGGCATGTGATAAATATGATATGACGAGCAAGAAACAAGTAAAAATAGAGCAAAATGATAATATGCATGAATGAAATAAATTGTACAAGTTGGTAATGTATACTTGCCTTGCATTTCCGGTACTGCTTTATGGTCGAGAAATCTTTTAATAGAACCTTTGTGTACATCAAAATACTTATTTTCTATATAAAGAAATCTTTTAATAGAACCTTTGTGTACATAAAAATATACCCTCGCATATACGTACTCGCACGTGATGATAAACAAAATCAATACCAAATTTATTTTAAAAAAATTGTAGTAAAATTTTAGGGGGTTTACATTCTACACAACTTACAAGAATTTCGTCCTTGAAATTTAGGGATAGCTAGGGTAGGTAGGGTTGAGATTTTATCGATAAGAACTTGATCAAATTATTCGGAAAAGAGAAAAGTATACCGCGGAAACAATAAATTCAGAATAATTGCAAATTTTGGCAACTAGGAAAAATATATTCAAAGGCACTGTTTAAATGATTTCTCATGACAACCCATTAGTATCGAGCTTGATCGCTACTACCATGAATCCTAGAATTGATGAAATCTCAAGATTGTTAATACTTCCTCTATGTCATTCTAAGGTCACTAGTTCCATATTCGAGTCGTGTTAAATATCGTCATGATCTTCGAATCGTCACTATCGTCTTTATTAATAATTGTCACGCCACGCTCCCGTAGGAGCGATCGTCTCGCTAAGGCGTGATGCCGCACGAGCCTAAATTGCGCTCGTGCAAGGCAGTTTCATAACGGCCGATTACAGCGGCGGCGACGGGGTCGTCGCACAGAAGTCCCAAGCAGAAACATTGAACATGCAGCAAAAATTTAAAGGCAAAACACAAGTTAATCAAAAGAACTCTTTATTGATATTGAACAATCAGATTACAATAGGCGCAAGGCCATAATTACAAGTCTCTCGTGCTCACTTTTCTCTCATTTTACAAGTCACTCTGCTCACTCTCATCTCTCGATACAAGTCTCAAGCCAGCGGATGCTTCGGAAGGCGATGTCCATACATTATGTCCCGTATAAGTCTTGACTCCATGCGGCCACACGCTTCGAATCGCTAAGGGACTCCGTGCCTCGATGCATCCAAGCGAGCTCCGCACCACGAACTTCTACATGTGCCTGCACATGTAAACTATGTGGGTGTCAGTACTCAACTGTACTGGTGGAGTGAGCTCCTCGCCCACCCATACAAAACTAACACATTAATTTACTTTGTGCAACATAGTCCATTCTTATCAATTGTCTTTCTAGTCTTGTCTTAGGATCAGTTTTATGACAAACGCCTTGGCATATTCGTGTCTGAGGACCATCCCGTGCTTGCAACAGTAACGTCCACTCAACAACGTTAACCTATCAAGTCGTGCTTGCCTTACGGCCATAATCAGAGACGCAACTACACGATAGACTCCATTTCCTTGCCTCTAGACATTTCTCTTACTTGCATTGTCAACGCACCGACTCACACTTGTCTTTCGTACCATACTCTGTGATGTAACGACTCGGTCGTGCCATGAACTCGATTCGTGCTTCAATATCTCTGAGCCAGTGCCTCCTCGCTTAGTCTTGCCTATACTTTAGTTTTGACAACGCGACCGTGCCTCACATTTCGAGGTCGTGCCCAGCAACTCAACGTAACTTCACCCAACTTGCCCTACGGCCCTTCTCGACTTAACTCGCAACAGCTCAAGTCTAACTCATGCAACTCTATGCCAACGACTTAACACTCGACGCCACATCTCGTGCTGAAGCACGCCGCCTTCGTTGTAGCCAAATCTTAGGCCTAGACATTGTGTCTTCTAATTGCATACACATTCAAACTCAACTCAATCCAAAGGCACACATGCGGATTGCCGCCCGTGCCGACACATCTATATGAATGGTCACTGGCATTAACTAGCCATCGTGGACATAGCCTGGCAATCGGGACCCTTGCACCGTAGGTAGCGATCCCCGATGCAAGTCCCCGAACTACTGGTTGCTTCATACTTAGCTTGGCTATACCGTGTTTTTTCCTAGGCCGAGTCGGTCCCGTGGCCCCGGGTTGCCGCTCGAAGAAACATCGCCCTTGTCGACAAGTTGTCCATGACCGCGCACCTACGCTAACTTCTAGACTTAACGTAACTGCATGGTCTCATCATCATCATTTAGTTCATTTGCTTTACTTCTTCCACTTTTCATACTTTTTTTTGCAGGGCCCAAACCAGGGTTGCCTCGACGACGGAACCACAGTCCCAACATATTTCCTCTCGGCGACTAACCATCGCTTTGACTTAACATTCTTTGAACTCCGGGAACGGCTACTGCATAGCCTTCCCACTTAAGTTGAGCATAACGTGTTTCTTAAGTATCGACAGACCATGGCTAACTTTCCACTGAACCAACTGTGGCTCGTGCCTTAAACCAACTCGTATTCTACGCAACGCTATCGCCCAAGTCATGCCTCATATGACGGGCCTTAGGATCGTGGGACTATTTAACTTGACAACCGCAGAAAGAGCGGGACAGCACTTGGAATGACTTAGGTCGACCGGCATAACTTTGCCTAACTTACTCAAGCCTACAACTTAACCCGAGGGACGAGCAAAGGCTATGCCAAGCCTTGCGTCGAGGAAGCGCGCATGCTTTATCGAACATTTACGCGGGCGACGCCTATGACTTTGGCTAATTCAGGGTTTTGTATCAAAGACCAACTTTCCTTCTCCCAAGCCGCGGGACGAAGGACCGAGTGTCATTTTCAAAGCACGCCGTACACCAACTCTAAGCCGACCGTTGGACCTTTCCATATTCTAACTCCATTCGACCCGTCGGGATTATTCCCTTTAGCTATGTGGATTCATCTCTTTTATTATTAAGCCTACTTGTGCAAGTTGAAAACATGCGATTTATTATGTGAAGGCAAAGATGAGGCGAGTTCACCGAAACTACCCCACCTGAGCGAGCGGTCGCCTCGACCAAGCGATGTCTCCAAGCAGCCGTTGCAAGGCTAAGTTCGAACGCCGTCGGCGTTTCGATTCCTCCGATTGACTGAGCGGGACGGGGCACTACAATAATAAATCTTCAAAAGTTTTGATTTCTTCTCAAGGTTTATATTCCAATAAACTTGAATTTCTTTAAAGCACCATTTATTTTCTTCTTTATTTCATTTCCAAAATTTTGAATCCCCTCGAAAGCTATAAAAAAATTCTCTCCTTGAAATACATTTTCATTTCCTTTATTCAATCGGATAACTATCCTCAAGAATAAATCTCTTAAACTACTACAATTTCTTTGAAGCATACTTATGTATATATTGACCTTTTTACTTCCAAGATATAATTCACAAAAATCTTGATTCCTTATAACTATGTTTAAAACCTATATATCGTAATAAAACCTTTGAACTCAAAAAAATCTCTAATCTTCCTCTTCTTTCAACATATATATATATATATATATATATATATATATATATATATATATATATATATATATATATTTCCTTTCTCCCTTTTTATGTCCTTTACAATCTTCTTGAAATTGAATTCTAATAATCTTAACTACACATCATAGGAATTTTAACCACTTAAGCATCAAGAATAAAATTTTTCTAAAGTCACTATTTGAACCTTGAAACTAGTCACATCTATATACCAATAGTTTCGATTTACCATCATCTTATTCAATTCTACCAATACCTTCCTCTATGGTTCTTTTTAATCCAGCCCGTAAAACTGAAGGGTGTTATGATCAAAATTTTCATCTTCGCACAAGAGAATCACATAAGAAACAAGGTTTGCATAAACTACGGAGGAATCATAGTAAAATATGAGTATAGCAATTTAATTGGAAGGGAGAAAAATAAGGGTTGCTAATATTGCATGAAGAGTAAAGGGTGTTATGAGTCTAAGTAAATCTAGGTAAGGCACGAAAATAAAAGGACAAGGGTTAAGCAATCAAGATAAAACACAAGTTAAACATTTAAGGAATTAAGTGGACCACAATCATTTATTGGGTCGGAAAATGAGTCGAGGTTGAGTCCCTATCTATAGTCGAAGAGTATATCGGTATCATGGTAAAGGTTATAGTTAGCATTTTTGACATGAAAGTCGTATCATAAAAATAGAGTACAAGGGAACGTATTTTAGTGGGGCATGATATGTCTACATGAAGGTGGAGTCGTCGATGTCTTGTATGTGAAATTTGTTGGAAGGTAATAGCTGGTCTCGTGCTTCGAATATCAATGTCACGGTAAGGGACACCGAAAAGATCTAAATAGAAAGTGGGTGTTCATGAGGCGCACAAAATAAATGATCAAGTTAAAGCACGAAATAAAGATAATTAAGGAATCTAGTAGATCAAGTAAAATAAGTTAGGGACACGGGTTCTAGAGAGAAGATAGTCTTCTAGGTTATGGTACGATCAAGGAAGTGATTCTAATCATTTTCCAATTTCAAATGATTAGAAGGTCACGATAATCTAGAGTTGAGGGAGGTCGAGTAAGTCAAGATGAAGATATAGTCACATAACTTGGTCGATGGTTAGCTATACTCGTGTACATACAAATACTTCATGCCTATTTATCAAGTAGAGAGCGTTTTATCTTTCTAAAATGAGTGAAAGACAAAAACGATAAAGAGTTCGAGAAGGTGTTATTGAATACGAACATGTGGTTCAAAGACGACTAAATAATTCAAAAGAGAATTGTCAAGGCAGTCGCAGATGAGATCCTAGAGGGCAAGTATATTTAACTATATCTCAATCCACGTAGATTAAGAAGAGCGAACCAAGTGCACTTAGGTTGATCAGACCATCATGCACTGGTTCTGATTAGACAATATGTTAGTGGAGGCCTCCAATACAATATTGTCCTTGATCAAGCTCAATAAAGAAGGCAAACTCGTAAAACTATGCTATAATAGTGGCATGAATCAAGCTAGTCTCAAATATATGTAAGCGAGGTAAGGGTGAAGGAAATCTAATTAATCCAAAGTTCTTAAGAATCTAACTCATTTTCGGTGTTTGGGCCTATACCATCGTTCTACTGTCTTCTTGTCGAAGGCTTTGGTTGACTAGATGGGTTAGGGATCTCTAGATAATTCTATATATAGATAGCCCCATAGGTCGGCCACCGCCTCTCACTATACTAAAATTCGACCCCCTTCTCCTGTTAAGGACGACGGCCACATGCCGTGACCGACCACCCCAAAGCCCCTTCTACTCGACTTTTGTGCACTCCACCACCTCCAAGATGACTCCAAGAGACCACTCTTAACCCTATCAAGCCTTGGAGGAATTTCGTCAACTGATTTGATTGTTTAGAGGCCGAACTCGATGGTTATTTCTAGTCGTAACAAAAATTTCGAACCCAGGTTTATCATCTTCTAAAATATGTTTTAAATACTTTTTCCATCTAGTTTGCCTGAAACTAAATCTAATGGATGCCCTACATGTCTTCTATGACGTCCAATCGCTAACTCACACATTCCACTCCATTTGCTTGTGGCATCCGTTGCACTAAACTTAGTCCAAATTTGACCTATTTTGGTGCAAGTATCTTTCCGACAACTTTCGAACCCGTTTGATCTCAAAAAAATCCTTGGTAATATCTCTAACATCACTTTTAATCATATAGTAATATTCTTTGTTCATATTTGCATGTATTTCATGCGTTTGTGTTGCCATTTCATCTATGTTAGTTTTACGGACACCGAAAAGTCCACCGTAACCCAACTACTTGATCTCTAAACTTCATAAGAGTTTAATATGATATAAATATAATTAATTTTGATGGAAAATCATATTTTCTCGAATTTACTCTGATTATTTCCTGAATATTTAATTTTTGTATTTTTTATATTGATTCACTTCCAAATTGGACCCATATATGACATAATTGTGTTGGTAAATAAATGCATTGATTTGGGTTAATTTTTCTTAAAATAAATATTTATAAAATATATTAAGAAATTAATGTTTATTTTTTAGAAATAAAAGTATACATTTTTGGGATATAAATATTATTTTTCTAAAGTAACATGGTGCTATATATAGTAGCAATGATTGTACATATGGTTAAATATTAATTTATGGTTGTTGACTAGTTGTACCTATATATAGTATATGATCCTTGTTGTGTAATTTTGAAATCAATTCTATTATTTCTCAAATTACTTAGATTTATTTTAGAATTTAAATATATTAGTTTTATATTATTTGGTTTAGATTTAATTGACAAGTTGGCTTAATAAGTCAATTAGTTAGCCTATTTATGAGAAGTGTACTTTTTTCTATAAATATTATGATTAAATATTTTTAAGAAAAATTCAAGGATTTATGATTATTAAATTTAGTTAATAAAAATACTACTTTTATCTAATAGCATGCTTATATATGTGTGTAGAATAGTTAGAGTATGTATATATTTACTTGTTTCATAAAAATATATGTATAAGTATTTTTCTAGAAATATTTATTATTATTTCAGAATTTAAAGTAATTATTTTTAAATTATAGAAAAATATTTTTGCCTTGCTAGTATAATATTATATGACTATACTTGGATAGAAACTAGTTTGGTAGATTATGCCTAAGTATAGACTATACAAAGTAAGTGTATACATGGTATGTGTGAGATCTTTAAGTTAGCATTTATTTTAGTTTATTTATATTATTAGGTGTTTGTGACTATTCGACTACAATTAGAGCCGGACCGATGATTATTCTGTTTCTGAAGTGCCATGCAAGATACCTTGCTTTTGTTCTGTTTAAATTAAGTTTTTATTTCTGTGCTTGTTGTTTACAGTTATAGTTATGTGCGTCCAAGTTTGACTTGGTGCAATCGATGTTGTCATCGATGTCTTAGGTGTGTGTGTTGATCTAGAGTTAGTAGACTTACCTTTAGTTGGAAAGTTATTGATATAACTTCTATGGCCTTGACACGTATTACTATATGACACATGAGTGAGGATTCATATGCATGAGTTGCGCATCGATTGACCCTTGGTGCGTTGACACACTGGATAGTTAGGTCGTGTCTAGGTAGGGTGACTTGCATTAAGATGTGGATAGTTCGAGTCATGGATATGACTTGTGCGATGCATGGGTGAGAAAGACTATTAGTAGGCATATGAGATACCCCACTTGGCCTCAGTAGTTGCCCGGTTATGGGTTATTTGTTTCCCGGTTATGGGTATCTCACTATAGGATATATCCGACAGCGGCCCTGACTACGCGTCAGATATGGTCGGGAGGGTCGCTAGTGATACAAAGTATGTCTAGGGGATATATCCATTCAATGGCCCTGACTGCACGTCAGATACAGTCTGAATGTTTACTAGTTCATACGAAAGCCTCTAGATGCTATGCTTTATTCTTTTACCTACTCATACGTAGTCGTCTTCAATTTACATTCACATGGCGGTTAGGTTCAGTTTGTATTATGGCATGGGATAGTGTCTTATCGAGGAATGGTGTGCCATTTCTTATCCTTGTTTGGTTGTAGGGGTGGTTCGCTGTTTTGGTGGTGGGATATTAGACCATGTTATGACCCGAGCTATTTATTTCCTGTTTATATCTATTTAGTTTAGATTGGCATATTTTTCTGTATCTTGTTATGTCCCTCTGAGGACCTGTTGATCTCTCCAGGTATTGGCAGTGCAGTTAGTATAGAGTAGTTGGACATGTGTTGATTGTTGCATCAAGATTTCAGGTATATGGTTGGTATTTTCATTTTATTCTTCCTACTTTGTCGTCCTTGATTTGCTCTACTATTTTAGCCTATTATTTACAAGCTTACATTCTTCTCGAGCTTGTTCAAACATTTATATTACTGGGTGGCCAGCTTTAATATATTTTGTTCATTCTTGATATTCCTGTACTTTTGTGGATTGAGATATAGTTTAGCTAGTTTATATCTAATTTACTAGATAG
Organism: Iris pallida; assembly: GCA_029216955.1. Taxonomy (NCBI): domain Eukaryota; kingdom Viridiplantae; phylum Streptophyta; class Magnoliopsida; order Asparagales; family Iridaceae; genus Iris; species Iris pallida. Next base: position 19,512,464 of record JANAVB010023995.1, read on the forward strand.
CGTAGTACATCTAGCATAAGTCCATTAAAATGGGAACTTATTCTAGTGCGTATTAGCTGGCATGTTTGTGTTTCAGTTCCTACATATTTTCCAATTGGGGCGTAGGTTCAAAGGAGCCTTCTTCCTCAACCAGCACGAAAAAGCCGCAGGCACAAAGATTAGCCCACCCAGCTACATTTGTGGTAGGGGTATTCCAAAATACCTGATTGAGAGGACCCTTACGGAAAGACGTGTCGTAGCCAGGGAGAACGTCTTCTCTACCAATCTCCACGTTGGGGGTAGAGATCTGTCACGACCCATACCCAAAATTTGGACATGAATCATGGACACGCCCAGCCTACGTCGCAGTGTTGGCGGTAGAACGCTGTATAATCACAATATGATGAACAACCCATGTAAGATATATATTCAACTCCACTTGGGAGGACAATAACACATAACCAATCCAATACTCAATCACAACTTCTAACAAGAATCGTACGATAGAATATGAAGACAAAGAAAAGTCATAAAATTCATAAACTAGATAACTACATGTCCAATAAAACGTCAAATATCAAAATGTCAACCAAATTCGGAGACAAATCCGGACTCTAAACTAAATCTAAATCTAACTAAACATTGGCAGCTGGGTTAGCTAATGCAAACTCCTCCTGCAAGGTCAGGCTCAACTATATTTTCTCCATATGGACCATAATGATTAGGGCATCCGTCCTCATCGTAGTCACCTAAAATGTTTATCCAGTCAGGATGGAACGAGTATAATTCTTTGAGTGCAGTTCCAGTATATGATAACGACTATAAGATAATGGTTAGTCACAAAATACATAATGAGAATATCAAGACAAATGTCACAGGAAACATGATGAATAACACAAGAAAATATATGATAGCATGTAATGAGTGAAATAGGAAAATATAATTATCTATGTGTTTTGAAGTACTCTTTCGATACGTGATCGGTCTGGGACAGTTATACTGTAAGGCCTATATAGGATTTGTATCCTCAAGGTCTACTGCGCATGAAAAATAAAACAAGGTCTAAGGTCTGATTACACATCTATTTAGTACTTTTCTGTCCCGACACAACATACAAGAAAGGAGGCATGACATATAAAGAAATTACGAAGTGCTACCATGTAATGAGCGTGTCAAGAACCAAATATCATATAACTGAACATTATAATATAGTAATTAACAATATTGGAAACAAACAATAAATGTATTTGCCTATCGTCTTGAGCTGCTGATGCGGATCCCGTGCCAAGTCCAAGTCCAAATAACCGATTTATGAATGTTGAAATGTCAATGGGTGAATAGAATTCACAATCAACTATTTGCTTATTTATTGGGTTTTTCTAGGTCAATATGTATTTCTACCTGGTTTCTTTAACTCAATAGCCATCTATCAAAATTACTTATATCCTACCTCTGAGGCATACCCATCATCCTTATCTATGTGTATCTACATATGCCTCGCAGTTCACTTAGTTTATTTATGTGCATATGACTTACCTATTTAGATTATTGATACAACCCTATTACCCAAATACCCTTATCTATATGAGATACATGCATATTTTTATGAATAGGAACTGCCCTATGAAAACTGATACCAAGGTGCTTCCCTTACTGTTACCCCTCGACCCCTACAGGAAACATACCTATATTAGTAGGTGTATGTTACCTTGCTGTTGCACTTGCCTGTGCATTCATAGAACACCTGTACATTTGCAGTTTTACTCACCCCCCATGCCCCTTGTACTCGACTGTTTAGTAATGTCACTTCTATTAGCTAAATTGATGTTGTTGGTTGTAGCCACTACCTATACTTGCTAATATTATGCCTTCTACTGTAGGTAGCTACAATACAGGTGTGAACTCTTAGTGCAGCTGTTATATGCAGTTTATACTGCTATTTTTGCTTCATGCTTTTGTAGCAAGACTACAGTCCCTACATATTGCAAAACTATAGTCCCTTCCTTCAAACCTGCAGTTACAAATTTCAGTCTAGATTTGTGTGACACACCCACTTATCTCCTACTGTTTGTACTCTATAATCCTATGATACCCACACCTGTATAAGGACTGATTCCTAGAGGCAAACACACATTTATTTACAACCATTACCTAATGCTCAGGTCATCCTATACTTTGGTGTACACATATACCCCCAACTTGTGCACACTTTTCCTGTATACTGACACCTTAAATTCTTCTATCTGATACAACCCTTGACTGTACTACATGTAATCTCATCATCCTACAAAACCCGATTACTTAGAGACTATCCTACTCCTAGCACAACACCTAAACCTGCCACTTCCCTACCTCTACATGTTACCTATAACAGACGCTCAAGGCCTATTCTTCCTGCTGCAGATGTGCCACAATTCCCTCAATTCTTGATACTCACTAACTCACCCATATTATATCCACACACAAGTATTCTCATAATACTTCTCCCTACTGTTCTTACAACCTATACATGCATTTTTTTTCCTCTCTTTAGACAACCCATATGCCCTTTCACCTACCTGCCACCCTGTGTGACACCCTTCCTATTTTCATGTTCCTATGTGTATCCTATTATCCGATACTAGCATACTCTATTACCTATGGCAATTGTACACAAGATTACCCCACTTGCGACTTCAACTACCTAGAACACAAGGTAGGACACATAGGTTGGTTAGCCCGTTCACCCAACCTTGAAGCATATTGCTTCTATTCTCCAAGCCCCACCTACACATACCTTCTCCCTCATTTGCATCTGTAACATGTTGTCCCTATTTGACAGGGCTACACACTTGTGCAACTAACAAGGACTGTACTCCTATATACGACCTGTCATTTTATAATTCCTGTTATAAGCAAACATTAACCTTATGGTGTTGATTCCCTTTGATACTCTAGTACCTATATAAGAACACGCACCCTCTTCCATGTGAGTACCCCTACTGACTCTTGTTACTTACTGCTTTACCTCTAGGCCATGGAACTCCCTCTTCGTTGCACATAGGGAACTGACATCCCCCTCCTTCCTATAGAGAACAACACACACACCATATTCCCTGTTACCCGCACATATTCGTGCTAGGCAGCATGGATGTTGTGTAACCTCCATCTATGGTACCTAAGCCCTCCTTGTTGTGTTCGATGCAACCAATGGTTGCACATATGAGGCATACTCCTATTGTACAGAACTGTTGTATCCAACTGCCATAGTTGCCTCATCTATCCTTCCCGACTGCCTACAACGGTACAAGGACACCCTAGAGGTCAGGTATATCAACTGATACACACATTTATGTCAACGGGCTCGAATCTTAATATAACCATTGCAACCCTCCTAGCTATATTATTAAACACATGGCATGTTATACTCAAATAGAAAGAGGTTTAGATTATTAACTTAATGAAGAATTTCCTTTAGGTTGACAATGGTGCGTAGGTAGTCTCGAGGTGAAGGTTCACAGGTTTGCGAAGGTGAGTATAGTTTTCTTAGGGTTTCGATGAGGAAAAGTGGGAGAACCGATTGATCTCTCTCATATATAACAAGGTTAGTGTAGCCTCCCTTCCCGAAAATTTTGAAAATATTTTTATTATTTTATTTATTTGATTTAAATGGTGATTTTAAATTGTTTTATAAATAATTATTTAGTTAATTATTACAGTAGATGGTTTTAGCCATGGTTAAGAATTGGAGTACAAGACGACTAGGAATAATAGCACGGATAGTGCAGTAGCGTGCTTTGACTAGTGTTTAGCCATGGTAGGGGAATGCAAAGTCTTATGAGTATCCAAACTAGGAAAACCAGGCCAAGTTGCGACTTAACCCTTACCGAAGATTTTATTTATTATTTATTTTTAAGGTTTATTGACTTGTGGAAGACCCGGTTGTATCAAACCAGTCTGGACTGGGCCCGAACCGAAACCGAGCCCATGAGGTGTTGCAGTGTGACCAAAGACATCAGTGTAGACGCATATTGTATTGGTATTTTACCTTGGTAATTTTGGAGACAAATCTAGGAACAATTGCTATATATATATAATATATTATATGTGCTTGTTATTAGAAATAATATTTTATTTAATAATATAGTAAATATTTCTCCTTAACTAATATGTTGGATTTTATGGAATTTATCTAGGTTATATATAAATATAGAAGTGTATTTACGGTATATGGAAATTAGTTTTTTTATATATAAAATATCCATGTATTTTATTTGTGAATTTTCGGTATATAAAATTAATGATCGGATTTCAAATATCGATTATACGTAATATTTATTATTCATGGTCGTATTTATGGTATATAGGTATATATCATTATATATATATTACATTATTGTAACTTGTATTAATAAATATATGTATATACTAATATACGATATATAATTGAGTTTTGGAATTATAAATATATAATATTATAAACATGTACGTGTACGTATATATAAATATATGGATTATATATATACGTGAATGAGTATATATAAATATAATATATATGTGTACATATATATATGTATAAACGACATACGGTTTTACATATATGTGTATATATTATTTAAATGTATATTATATGGGTGTATATATATATATATATATAAAATATATATATATATATATATATATATATATATATATATATATATATATATATATATATATATATATTATACGAGTGTATGTGTGTATATATATATTATGGATGTGTATATATGTAAATATATAAATGTGTATTTATATATACATATTATATAAGTGTATATATATATATATCTGTGTGTGTGTATATGGGTGTGTATATATATATATATATATATATATATATATATATATATATATATGTGTGTGTGTGTGTGTGTGTGTGTGTGTGTATGAATATATATATAGATTATATATACTATATAATCCCAGCTAATAGCCGGCCCATGGTATAGAAATACCAGAGTACCCGCTCAACCGAGCCTTAGCTCTCCCCAAACCAAGAGCAGAGGCCCAAAGCCAATGCCCCCTGAACCCGAGAGCCAGAGCCCTCGTCTCTGCATCTAACTAACAGTTGTTATATATATAACTGTATATTTATAGAGAGAACGGCGGAAAGGAGATCGAGATTCTCGAAACCTAAACCCTAGGATTCCTCAACGCCGCCACCACCTCTGCGCGCGCGCCGCCGAGGGCGCGCCGACGGCCGACCGGAGGCCACGCGCGCACAGCCCGCGCGCACGATGCGCGGTGTTGGCAGCAGCAAGTTGTTGTGAAAGCTCGACTTCGAGACGAGTTTCCCGCCTCGTCTCTCGACCGATTCCCGATCTTCCAACTCTGGTACGAAGCCATTATGTACGTCTTTACACCCTTTCAATTACTTTGTATATAGACGCGCTAGATCGGCCGGGAAATCGACTCAAAGTCGAGGAAAATCCTGCCCCGAGACAGGACAGAAATCAGTCCAGACACCCTGTATTTGCGGTCGATTTACGACCCGTGCGTTACGAATTTTGAAAATCTATTTGAATAGAGTTTTAGACTACATAACCAGGTTTCCAACCCTTCTGTTAGTTTTAATTTTTGATAAATAGATAGTAAAATAAATTAGTTTGAAAACGGAGAAAAACAGTTTTCAAAAAAGTGAGTTTTTATGAAAAACGTTCCGATACCACGTCCGTCCCGCCATTTCGGGCAACATGGTCGCGAACCGAAGGCATCGAAAGCTGTGTAACAGCTTCGTGGTCGTGTGGGCTTTGACGGAATTCAAATTGGTCGCGTGTGCGCGACGAATTTGATGCGTATCCGTCGAAATTCACCGTATCGTGCACTTTGCAAATTCTCCAATTACTTTGTGCACGTTCGTCAGATCGAGACGAAACTTATGCCAACAAAACCGTATCGTTTTTCTGGTCCTGTATGCCAAGTTTGGTCCGATTCTGAGACCGTTGATAAAATCACCGTTTTGCGGGCCCCATGGTCCCACTCAACGGGCGATTTTGTGCACGGCCCGCCGGAATCCAACTCTGGACATACGGTTGGGTTCGTATCGGAAAACTGGATCCGTAGACATGTAGTTTGACGACTTCAGAGACCGTTGACTCTGGCATGCTTTTCGGTGCAAAGCGGATCCAACGACGGACATCGTTTTTGCCCAAAATTACCGTTTTGCTCCTGTGTCCAGAATTGGACTTAAGGACAGGCGATCCTAGCTAATTTGACTATTCTGAGAATGTAGGTACTGTTTATTTCAGCATTCGGAGACGTCTACATGTGTTGATTGATTGTGGCTCATTGAGTGTTATGGTATTATTGGTTTCACCAGCACAGGACCACAGGCGAGTACATTCTCTGATCTTTTCATACTTCTTTGGATATGTACTCTTGTTATAGACTAGTATACTTGATGCTGACACGACGTTCACACGGATCAGTACCCTCTGGATCTTTTCATGCGATGTTATCTCCTCGGATACATCGAGTATGTCATGTTCATGTACTTTATCATGGTCATCATGTACTCCATGTATTCACCTTTATCCATGTGCACTCATATGTTATTCATGTACACTCATGACCATGTGAGCTCCATGTATACAGTAGTTGTTATCCATGTGCAATAACATAACATGCTTTGATCCTTGTGTATTGGTTGGGGGCAGGGAGAGTGTAGTTGGTTATGTGATCATTATCCCCAGTAGTTATCCATGTGCATTCCATAGCTGTATCCATGTGCAACCCAAGCTGTTTACATAACCAATTCATGCTCTAAATCACGTAGAAGGTTATATTTCTCTATTTATCATATTATATATCAGTTTATATTCTCTCTTGTTGATTTCCTTTACAGCGATTCATGTATAGTTTTCTATAGCTTGCTTTATATGTCCATTCCTGCTATGAACTGTTGTGAGAGATATGTGCTCGTTCCATTCCTGACTAGAAACCAACATTTTCAGGTTAGCCGTGGATTCACTTAGCTTGGGGAGTGACGGGAATACTTGCAGACACAAGCCAAGAGACTAGCTAGATAGTTGAGTTGTAGTCATTCATTTATTTGTACAAGTTTATATTTTGCCACAAATGTAAAACTTGTGATCATTGTAATAAATTTAGAAATGTGAATGAGCAGCAATTGTGATATTTTGAGCATTTATTTCTTGCGGGCTTGACAGCGTTCTACCGCCGACTTTGCGACGTAGGCTGGCTTGGACACGTCTCGTATCCGAAAAGCGGGTGCGGGTCGTGACAAGTTTTTGTGGTGGCCCATGCAGGTCAGTTTTCGCAAGAGATTACGAACTCGTGATGGTACGTTAGTCGTACTATTGCGAGCCTTCGCACAGGAAATGCTCATTCACAATTAGGATTAAAATAATTTAGGAGAATAACTAGGATAAGGGTCCCTTAATTATTTGACTAATTGGGTAGTTAAGGTTGTTAGATAGGCCATGCTATTTTTGAATTCAGATAACTTGCCCGATCTCTATAGAAACACTATTATTTTGATATGACAATATGATCCCATGCAGGTATGCTATTCACTTGGTAAGTTAGGCTTACCTATAATTAAGGCTTTGATCTTGATGAACTATTTAAATTTTCTTTTGCTTTACTAGATATAAACCTTATATCGTAAATTAGAATTGCCTATTTAAATTCTCTTTTGCTGTAAGGATCTAGTTTATAATTTCTGATTCTGCAATTCGTGTGCGAATCTCGAGGTAGATTGATTTGAGATTTTCCCTCAACCATAGAAATGCATATGAAATAAATACTAGAATGTTTGTATCTCTTTTGTCTTTAGTTATTTCCTCCATATTAACTCTTTTATTTTAAGTGTTGTGACTGATAGGACAATTACCTACGTTTTATTTTAGTCAACCTGTTTGAATCTCTAGAGGCTCATGAATTTTTACGGTTAAAGGAATATTAGTTAACTCATAAAGTTTAGACAACAACGCACTGTCGTCAATTAGCTGAGAGTGGAGGTGTGGGTTCACTGCAGCCAGCAGCGCACTGGCGAGGCACAACCCATAGAAATGAAACCATTTGAGGATCATAGGTTATAGAACATTGCTAAAACTATGTCGTAGTTGACCTCTTAAGTCTTAGATATTCTTGTGTCAACATGAGGTAGAGCACCTGATAGCCTATCACACCTGAATCACGGAACCAAGGGTTTGTCACAGCCAGAGTATACAGGCGAGGCATAATTCTCAGTGAAATGACTTCAGGCGTGATTACAAGATTATGATACTATAGAGTATAGGAGAATGCCATGTATGACCTTAAGATCCAAAACCAATACTAGTGAAAGTTCTGTAAGTTGAGTAGCATGTCTCCCAACCTAGCGTTATGTGGTTCTTGTGATCTATTGACAGGGTAATTGAATGATATTAATAGGTTTACCTAGGATATAGAATCTAGAGTCCCATAACCCAGTAGTCGACCAATGCCTTAAAGACAAGAAGATAGTAGGATGCCTATATAAATAAGAATACCAGGTAAGGATTTGATTCTCTCAAAACTCGAATTACTTACTCCTCCTTCCAAAAATCCCGCATGCTTGAGTTTTGACTATTTTTGACCAACGCTGCTAATACAGCCTAGCTTTGCAAGCTTACTCTTTAATCGAGCTTGATTCGAGACATATGTTTATTGGGGGACGCCCGCTAACATATTGTCTAATCAGAATCATTGTATTACGGTCTGATCAACCGTGATGCATTTGGTTCGCTTTTCATCTAATTACACTACGTGGATTGAGATGTAGATATCTCTAGGATCTCATCCGCGACTGCTTTGACAATTCCCTTTGAATTATACATTCGCCTTCGAATTACGTAATTGTATTCAGTGACATCCCTCTTGAACTCTTTATCGTTTTTGTCTTTCACTGACTGGAAAGACGAAAGCTCGTAATTGATAGATAGATACAGAGTATCCCCATGGCTATGATAGTTGTATACACAAGTATATCTATTCACGGCCGACCAGTGACTGGAACCTTGCCTTGAGTTACCAGTCCTCCCTTCGACCTTAAACCTACTATCTTGATCTTCTAGTCATTGGAGTCCGAGAATGATTAAGATCTTTCCCTTCATCACATGCCAACCTAGGAGCTACCTATTCTCCAGAGACCAAATGTTGTGGGCCTCTAATCATTCAATTGAAGCTTGGTTTAACTAGAATGTAGAAGCATGGAATTTCACAAACAGAAAGCCCATGCGCCAGACACTACATGCGCCAGAACTCGGACAGAACACTTCACAGCAAAGTCAATAAGTATAGACATTTGAAAAAGGACTTTTTATTTATATACAAAAGTCTATTACATGTCTAGAAAAGGTGGTACAAAGGAGAATTTCTACAAAGGAAAGATCCTAAGTCTACAGCCAGCAGCCACCATGCGCCTCCAGATAGGCGCAGCAGACACCATGCGCCGCCAGTTAGGCGCAGCAGATACCATGCGCCTCCAACCAGGCGCATCCCATCATCTCTTCAGCAGCTCAGTTATGTGCATCCAGCTCAGTTATGTGCATCCCTTCAGCAGCCCAGTTATGTGCCGCTCTTCCAGCCAGGCTCACCTGATAAGTGCTTCAACTAAACAAAGCATTTAACCCTCTGGCTGGAACCAAGGAAGAGAAGAGCACCACAAATCTGTGGCCAGAGGAGGCTCCGAAAGAGCCTCCAAAGACCAAGGAAGACCGTGATCGAAACCACGGCTAAAGGAGCAGCTTTCAACACAACCAGAGTGGGCGACACCCACTTTGAAGGAAGAAAGAGCCTAGCACCGCCATTCCGATCTACGGCTCTTCCGGAATAACGGAGACGAGGCCCGAGCATCCCTATCTTTGTATGCAACAGGCACCTTCCGCCTGCCTCAGAAGTCCTCGACCCCGTCTTTTGGATGTAACAGTCACCTTCAAGTGCATCAACGACGACATGGCGTCTCATCTTCACCCTCGGGAACACTTCGTCAACAGAATGCACCCGAATACCCAAGTTCATGGTTGGAAGTACGTGAGAGAATGAGAAGCAAACCCTCTCTCCATGCCACTATTTATAGGCCGGGCAGATCAAACCCACGTGCTAAGTGGATGGCTCTCCGAATTCCGTGCAATGAATTTGCATTAAATGGATGAACCAGACGCCTCGAATTCAGCCAAACGGCTATTTAAAAGCACTCGAGGAGCGAAACAGCCGCATCATTAAAAGACATGTCGGATGCGCCAGTCAGACGGCGCATCACACGGACGTGCCCTTCGGCATCAGGCGCATCACATAGACGCGCCCTTCAGTACCAGGTGCATCACAGTGGATGCGCCCCCACACATCTCCATACCGAGTGGAACGTCAATCGACGCGCCCACTCAGCTGTCCATCGAATGTCAGAAACATTAAATGCTGAACTGACAGAGTTGGCAGCACACCTCCCAAAGTCTGAATAGTTGACAGCTTTTTCAGAAAACGAAGCGTCGGCAACGTCAGCGTCATCATGACTTCATCCCGACGGCTACTGCCACGTGGCCACTCAACCACCCGCATGCGCCTCTGCAGCCATGCGCCCAAATCTGCATGCGCCTCAAAAGCCATACGCCTCAGACTACTCTCTGATCCCAAAAGACAGAAGGAAAGTCGCCTGCATGCGCCTCAAAAGCCATGCGCCCCGAACGGTTTGTAACTCCTAAAGGTTACGAGCCGCAGCCTCCTCCTGCGTCCAATCCAAGGCGCAGCTCACCATATCACTTCCCCCCACCAAATTCGAGATCTCCGAGCCATGGGTCGATGACACGTGTCCTTTGACTCAACTCGTCCAAGATTTCAGCAACAGAAAGATCTTCTCCTCTGCTACGTTCCGGCTCACAACAGCAACATGAAGAAGTCTACCCCTCGATCAGGGCGCATCGTCCATGCGCCTCCATCAGCAATCTCCACGTGGCGTCCCCACGCACCGGCGCATCCTACATATGCGCGCATGAGCAGCCAACCTGCCCAGCTATAAATAGAGGGATCATTTCCTTCTCACACACACAAGAAACACACAGAATCTACAACGAACATACAAAGAATCACCAGAGAGGCAGATACAGACACTCAACGTCTTCCTCCTCTCAGCAAGCTCCAGCACCCAGAGCAATCTACACCTTCAGAGAACCGATAACCGTCGTCAGCCCGTCAACGGAGTCAACGCATTACCACTCGCTCCATTGGCACTAAGGAACCCAGATTAAACAAAAGTGTACTCCTAGGACTACATCTAAGTCCTATATTGTAACACTGTTCTGTTTGTATTAAAGTTTTCAATCAAACAATTTTAATGGCAAACATAGAACCCTTATGACAATAGTCCGGCAGGTCTGACCCCAATAGAAATTCACGACTCAGCTGTTAGCAATTTTCATAGGATGTGCCTTAGAGTTGGTTACCGTCGATAACTCTTGTATACTATGGACGGGTAGATCATGCTATTTTATCGACCATGTGTCATTGTACACACTCAATTCCTATTTTATCGAGGAACGATCCTTGACTTGACCTATACATCTACCGTATCTCGTACGCCGTGTCTTATTCTCTTATTAACAAAAGTCGAGGTACAATATCCGAACTTTTGAAATTCTCCTAGCCTCATTATTCCTAAAACCATATCCTAGCTTCTAAGGTGGGCAGACCATAAGCCTTCTAAAATTTTAGGATATACCAGGACTACCGAGTGTTTAGAATAACTTTCATTAGGATGATAGTTAGTACCCCATGGACTCCCACTTTCCATTTAGATCATTTCGTGTCCCCGGTCGTGCCATTAATATTCGGAGCACGAGACCAACTGTTACCTTCCAATAAATTTCATATGCAAGATCTAGACGAGTCCATCTTCATCTAGGTATATCATGTCCCACTCAAACCCGTCCCCTTGTACTCTATTTTTATGGTACGACTTTCAGGACAAAAGGATTAGCCATAACCCTTACCGTAATACCGGTATATTTCCCGACTTCCATTAGAGCCTCAACCTCGACTCAATTTCTTTGATCCAATATATGGTTGTGATCTACTCGAAGTCCACTACGCATATGCCACTAGTGTGCCACTCAATTGAGGTCTCATGTGCTACTTAAAACACAAAAGTCACTGAAGGCGCATTTTGGACTATAGAACTGAACTATTAGAAATCGGCCTTTGTACCTATTATGTAATCTCCACCCCTTAGAATGTGAATCCATTCGTAACCTTTATCCCATCTGCCTGGAAGTCGAGATACGATCTTGTATTGCATTTATGTTCCTTGCTCGAGTGTTTAAATAACCACGGATAAGATCACAATCTTGATTTCTCAAATTCCGTTCCATTATGGAACCTTGTTTGAATTAGAATTTCGAGAACGAGACTTCTGTATTGCGGGTTGCAGGCCACTCTAAGAAACAAAGGGTCCTTCGATTTAGAAAATGACTAGACTATAGTAGCCCAATCTAGCAAATAATTCAGTGGCTCGTAAACATTCCTTCTATCTGTATCATTGGATACGCTCTACCATTCTAAAACCTCATGATTGCCCTCGATTACTCCTCCTTATCTTCCTATTTGAGAGCGACGACTGATCATACCTATTAGAATTTATCGATATTTCTTAGGTACTTGTATAAATTTGTGCTTGTTGATTTTAGGGTTGCGTGATAGATAAAGGAGAATTATAGAGGCCATAAGCAAGTAGATATCTATTGGTAGAAATTTTAGCAAGTAGTGGAATGATTATAAAGATTTAGGGACATACCATTGAGGGAGTAGTGTGACCAAAGGTCGGTAGAAGTCCTCGGAGTTTCGCAGTTACAACATGGCTAGGAGGAGGATATAAACTGTTTGAGGAATTAAAAATTCAAGGAGATTAAGGTAATGGTAGATTTCTTTTTTGAATTTAAGGAATATTTATGGATTAAAATTTCGAGGACGAAATTATTTTTAAGGTGGGTAGATTTGTAGCCTCCCTTCCCAAAAATTTTGAAAATATTTTTATTATTTTATTTATTTGATTTAAATGGTGATTTTAAATTGTTTTATAAATAATTATTTAGTTAATTATTACGGTAGATGGTTTTAGCCATGGTTAAGAATTAGAGTACAAGACGACTAGGAATAATGGCACGGATAGTGCAGTAGCGTGCTTTGACTAGTGTTTAGCCATGGTAGGGGAATGCAGAGTCATATGAGTATCCTAACTAGGAAAACCAGGCCAAGTTGCGACTTAACCCTTACCGAAGATTTTATTTATTATTTATTTTTAAGGTTTATTGACTTGTGGAAGATCCGGTTGTATCAAACCAGTCTGGACTGGGCCCGAACCGAAACCGAGCCCATGAGGTGTTGCAGTGTGACCAAAGACGTCAGTGTAGACGCATATTGTATTGGTATTTTACTTTGGTAATTTTGGAGACAAATCTAGGAACAATTGCTATATATATAATATATTATATGTGCTTGTTATTAGAAATAATATTTTATTTAATAATATAGTAAATATTTCTCCTTAACTAATATGTTGGATTTTATGGAATTTATCTAGGTTATATATAAATATAGAAGTGTATTTACGGTATATGGAAATTAGTTTTTTTATATATAAAATATCCATGTATTTTATTTGTAAATTTTCGGTATATAAAATTAATGATCGGATTTCAAATATCGATTATACGTAATATTTATTATTCGTGGTCGTATTTATGGTATATAGGTATATATCATTATATATATATTACATTATTGTAACTTGTATTAATAAATATATGTATATACTAATATACGATATATAATTGAGTTTTGGAATTATAAATATATAATATTATAAACATGTACGTGTACGTATATATAAATATATGGATTATATATATACGTGAATGAGTATATATAAATATAATATATATGTGTACGTATATATATGTATAAACGACATACGGTTTTACATATATGTGTATATATTATTTAAATGTATATTATATGGGTGTATATATATATATATATATTTTTTTTTATATATTTATATATATATATATACACACATACACTCGTATAATATATATATATATATATATATATATATATATATATATATATATATATATATATATATATATATATTATGGAAAAAAATATATATATATATTATGGATGTGTATATATGTAAATATATAAATGTGTATTTATATATACATATTATATAAGTATATATATATATATATATATATATATATATATATATATATATATATATATATATATATATATATATATATGTGTGTGTGTGTGTGTGTGTGTATATGGGTGTATATATAGATATACATATATATATATATATATATATATATATATATATAGGGTTAATTAGTAGTACGCCCCTATAATTTGTACGTATTTTGGTAACTGTCCCTGTTGTTTTAAAAATAAAGAACACCCCCCTGATTTATAAAATTAATTAGTTGTATCCCCCTGGTGCATAGAAGAAAATGAGTAAAAAATTAAGCAGCCAGGGGGTGTTCTTTATTTTTGAAACAACGGGGACAGTTACCAAAATATGTACAAACCATAGGGGGTACAACTAATTAACCCATATATATATATATATATATATATATATATATATATATATAATATATATATATATATATATATATATATATATATATATATATATATATATATATGCGTGTGTGTGTATATGTGTATATGAATATATATATATATAGATTATATATACTATATAATCCCAGCTAATAGCCGGCCCATGGTATAGAAATACCAGAGTACCCGCTCAACCGAGCCTTAGCTCTCCCCAAACCGAGAGCAGAGGCCCAAAGCCAATGCCCCCTGAACCCGAGAGCCAGAGCCCTCGTCTCTGCATCTAACTAACAGTTGTTATATATATAACTGTACATTTATAGAGAGAACGGCGGAAAGGAGATCGAGATTCTCGAAAACTAAACCCTAGGATTCCTCAACGCCGCCACCACCTCTGCGCGCGCGCCGCCGAGGGCGCACCGGCGGCCGGCCGGAGGCCACGCGCGCACAGCCCGCGCGCACAATGCGCGGTGTTGGCAGCAGCAAGTTGCTGTGAAAGCTCGACTTCGAGACGAGTTTCCCGCCTCGTCTCTCGACCGATTCCCGATCTTCCAACTCTGGTACGAAGCCATTATGTACGTCTTTACACCCTTTCAATTACTTTGTATATAGACGTGCTAGATCGGCCGGGAAATCGACTCAAAGTCAAGGAAAATCCTGCCCCGAGACAGGACAGAAATCAGTCCAGACACCCTGTATTTGCGGTCGATTTACGACCCGTGCGTTAAGAATTTTGAAAATCTATTTGAATAGAGTTTTAGACTACATAACCAGGTTTCCAACCCTTCTGTTAGTTTTAGTTTTTGATAAATAGATAGTAAGATAAATTAGTTTGAAAACGAAGAAAAATAGTTTTCAAAAAAGTGAGTTTTTATGCAAAATGCTCCGATACCACGTCCGTCCCGCCATTCCGGGCAACGTGGTCGTGAACCGAAGGCATCAAAAGCTGCATAACAGCTTCGTGGTTGTGTGGGCTTTGACGGAATTCAAATTGGTCGCGTGTGCTCGACGAATTTGATGCGTATCCGTCGAAATTTACCGTATCGTACACTTTGCAAATTCTCCAATTACTATGTGCACGTTCGTCAGATCAAGACGAAACTTGCGCCAACAGAACCGTATCGTTTTTCTGGTCCTGTATGCCAAGTTTGGTCTGATTCTGAGACCGTTGATAAAATTACCGTTTTGCGGGCCCCATGGTCCCACTCAACGGGCGATTTTGTGCACGGCCCGCCGGAATCCAACTCTGGACAAACGGTTGGGTTCGTATCGGAAAACTGGATCCGTAGACATGTAGTTTGACGACTTTAGAGACCGTTGACTCTGGCACGCTTTTCGGTGCAAAGCGGGTCCAACGGCGGACATCGTTTTTGCCCGAAATTATCGTTTTGCACCTGTGTCCAGAATTGGACTTAAGGACAGGCGATCCTAGCTAATTTGACTATTCTGAGAACGTTGGTACTGTTTATTTCAGCATTCGGAGACGTCTACATGTGTTGACTTATTGTGGCTCATTGAGTGGTATGGTATTATTGGTTTCACCAGCACAGGACCACAGGCGAGTACATTCTCTGATCTTTTCATACTTATTTGGATATGTACTCTTGTTATAGACACTAATACTTGATACCGACACGACGTTCACACGGATCAGTACCCTCTGGATCTTTTCATGCGATGTTATCTCCTCGGATACATCGAGTATGTCATGTTCATGTACTTTATCATGGTCATCATGTACTCCATGTATTTACCTTTATCCATGTGCACTCATATATTATTCATGTACACTCATGACCATGTGAGCTCCATGTATACAGTAGTTGTTATCCATGTGCAATAACATAACATGCTTTGATCCTTGTGTATTGGTTGGGGGCAGGGAGAGTGTAGTTGGTTATGTGATCATTATCCCCAGTAGTTATCCATGTGCATTCCATAGCTGTATCCATGTGCAACCCAAGCTGTTTACATAACCAATTCATGCTCTGAATCACGTAGAAGGTTATATTTCTCTATTTATCATATTATATCTCAGTTTATATTCTCTCTCTTGTTGATTTCCTTTACAGCGATTCATGTATAGTTTTCTATAGCTTGCTTTATATGTCCATTCCTGCTTTGAACTATTGTGAGAGATATGTGCTCGTTCCATTCCTGACTGGAAACCAACATTTTCAGGTTAGCCGTGGATTCACTTAGCTTGGGGAGTGACGGGAATACTTGCAGACACAAGCCAAGAGGCTAGCTAGATAGTTGAGTTGTAGTCATTCATTTATTTGTACAAGTTTATATTTTGCTACAAATGTAAAACTTGTGATCATTGTAATAAATTTAGAAATGTGAATGAGCAGCAATTGTGATATTTTGAACATTTATTTCTTGCGGGCTTGACAGCGTTCTACCGCCGACTCTGCGGCGTAGGCTGGCTTGGACACGTCTCGTATCCGAAAAGCGGGTGCGGGTCGTGACAGTTAGCGATATACATCAATTTCTAATAGGATTAAGAGGAATCAAATTGGAATTTGAAACAAATTCATATGCATAGGTGTTAGTCAGTCGGCCAAGAACAGAGGGATTTAAATTCAATTCTTTTGCACCAAAGCCCTCTAGCATTATAGGTTTTACAAAAAAACCTCATATCCTATGATATCTAATCTAATAATTACATGTTAATATTTAAGAAATGAAAATTTACAAAGAAAGATTTTAAATTGCTCCAAGGGTTTACAAATCTACCCTCCTTAGAAAAATTTCGTCCTCGAAATTTAAAGATTGACACAAGATAGAAATATACCTCATGGCTCAAAAAGATAGGGGTAACGCTCACGCATCTCATCCTTTCCTAGATAGTTATAATCTACCTATCATAATTCTTCCTATGGTCACAATCCTGATCCATTCATGGTTTAAGAAGGTCCTATCGAAAATTATACAACGTACAATTTTGTTGAATGGATCATTCATCGGTTATCAAACATGCATGGTTCTGGCATTTGCGGTGTCACATGTGGTCTCATTGTCTGGAATACTTGCACTCTTACTCTCCATGATATTTTCTTACATTCTACCACTTTGTAACACTACTTTTTTAAATGAGGGTAATTTTGAACCTTTGTAAAAATTTGTTATTTAATAATATGATTTATGATTTTTAGTGAATTTTTAATTAATTTGAAACTATTTAAATCATTGCTTTGTGATTTTGATGTTCTGCTAGTGTCCTTAGAACTACCTTGCCTAGAGACTAACCATGATCCCTGGGACCTAACTAATGGACATAGACGAGTTAGTAGGACTCTAATTATGTTAGAATGACTAATAGAGGATAGTTGTGACTTGAATTAATAAGCCACCTTTGGGCCTTTCCTTAAAAGGCTTGAAATGACACATTAGAAGAGATCTTTAGCCATTGTAGCCAACCAAACCCTAGCCCAACCAAGGTGGCCAGCCATAGTAGCCTAGTGCAACCCCCTCTTGCTATATAGTCATCATTAGCCCCTTCTTCCCCTCTTTCATTGAAACCTAACCCTAGTTTTGGTGTTCTTCCCTAAATTCCTCCATCTCTCAAATTAACTCTAAATTCACCCAAACCAATTGCATTCTCTTCCACTTGAAGAGAGGAAGCCTCTGTTGGCTAGCTAGGAAGGATTTGGAGCAATTTGGCCATAGGAAGTTGGCGGGAGATCTATTCTAGGGATTTTCATTGGGATTCCAACTCCCAATTGGTAAGAGCCTCTAAACCTATTAAATTCCAGATTTCTTGTCGTAGATGCATCCATTTAGGATCCCCGTAGCTCTAGGAATGATTTGGGTCTAGTTCGAGTCCATTTGAGGTGCGTATCGTAGGAGTATCAGATAGTGTCTCAAGTATTCAATGAAATTCCCCATAGGATATTTTGTTCACCAATTTCAGAATAAATTATATGTTTGGATAGCCTATTAGATGTAGATTACATGTATATGGGACTTAGTTGATTTCGAAATGGTTTGATATTATTTATTGGACACGGAGACACTCGGCCAGGGAATACACTGTGAACAGTGTATGCCCTGCTGCCACTGTCCCAGTTCTCCCTCGACACACCTTGTTTTCACGACCTAGCCAATGATTTGGGTTGGTACAGTAACTGACAGCAGGTTTGAAGAGTTTGGCTTCGAGCCATGGCCAGCTTGAGCCTTGGCTTGACCTGCAAGTTCCCATTTCTGTTGTCGGGCAACACTGCTCTGTTGCCTTCAGTGCTACATTCATCCCATTGACACTTTTCACCACTGCACACCCAATTGACACATTTGACACTGCTGCACTGTTCTTTCACACACTCTTCACTTTGCACTGATCACTTGCACACTTTGCATTGCTCATTTGACACAGCTGTACTCTTCCTTACATGCCACTACACACTTGCTTTACTGCTACATTCACTCTTTGACACATTGTACTCTTTACTTTGTCTGTACACTTCATTAGCATGCTGCACCTTGCTCAGTCGAGCCCCATCCCATTGTTCACTGCACAGTTGACACCTTGTCCTGTATCCTTGAAGGTGCATTTAAACATTTGATGATGCCCTGTCCATACTCACTGATCAGTCCCAATTTTATTGTTTCGGTATTCTTTTATGCTATGTTCAGTCTTGGTTCTTTAGTATCAGTTCATGAGGATCTCATCCCTTAGTTATATGACTCAGTCTCCATCATCTTAAGCTTCATTCCATCTCAAAATCATTGATTGTTCAGTCCAGTTGAACAATTTGACCAGTCCTATTGTTATAATATATAGATAATGATGTACCGGTCTCTCTTTAGTCAATATCAGCCAAATCCAGATAATGTATGTCCTGCATACTATCATAGCATATCTTCATACCTTGGTTTATTGCATGACACAGTGTCCTGCACTGATGCATCTGCAAATACCCTTGATTTTACTGCATGTTAGCCACTGCAACTCATTTGTCCTGCATCAGGACATGTCCCAGACTTTCACTTAGCCACTGCACTACATGCAAGTGCATTCCCAGTATGTACATCCCTCATGTTCTGCATATTACATTTTCTGTACTTAGCCCTGCATACATTGCAAGACACTACACCTTCTCATTTCATTCACTTCACATTTGCCTTTCACTTCCAAATCCTTGCATTCACCACTGCATTGCTCTATCAAACCATATCCTTGAGTTCACTACATAACAAGTGATCACTACCACTCATCAGGAACTAACCAACCACTGCAACATACTCACATTACACTACTGCCTGCCCCTTTTGTTTAGACATTACCTACTTCCTCGGTCTAGACCACATGTCCATCCCCTTTCATTTTGGCATCTACCAATCTTAAATACCATTTATGAATTAAACCCTTAAAATTGTCTTGCCCTCACATGTGACTTCACTGCATATAGAGCCAGCCTCATTTAGCGTTTTCTGATACATATCATGTATCAGAACAGTTCTTGTTCTGCATTTAGGATACACTACATATACATAACTCATTACATACACATTCATTCACTACTTCTTTCACACATTACCTTGCATTCACATATCATGTCACTATATTTCCCTTTTTCATATGTTATGTTCTGCCCAAGTAGTTCAAGTTCAGACCTTGAGCACTCCTTGGTTCTGCCTATTTCTTATATTTCATATCATTTGGTTATCCCCTCATTCAATTCTTTTAGGATATTGCCATGTCCATGGTAAATTTGTGTTCAGACTTGAACATCTGTGATGTTCAGTTGGGACCTTTGGTCTAGTCAATATTTGATGTCCTTTAGTTCCCCTTTGTTCTATATGATTTGGTCCTTATTCCCTTTTATATATCCTGCATATCCTTGCTCTGTCCCTTCAAATAGAACCTTAAGTCCACTTCTTACCTTGTTACTAGCCCACTTTTGAATATGCCATAGGTAGCAGTCACTCGACCTTGTTCAGATTTGAACACCTATTTTGGCCTGCCCTGTTCTAAGGATCAATGGTTATAGTGCCCTGCTTTTAGACTTTTAGTTCAGTCAATAAGAACAATCATTCAAACCCTTGATTACCTGGCCTATCCACCTGAGGGTTAGTCATATTTACATTTTTGGTT
Source organism: Iris pallida (assembly GCA_029216955.1). Taxonomy (NCBI): domain Eukaryota; kingdom Viridiplantae; phylum Streptophyta; class Magnoliopsida; order Asparagales; family Iridaceae; genus Iris; species Iris pallida. Next base: position 19,533,168 of record JANAVB010023995.1, read on the forward strand.
GAGGTCTCTAATTGTTTGCAGTCCTTTTTCCCTTGTGCAGTCCCCCTCATGTTCCTGTATTTATCTTAGAATCCAACCCTCTAACTTATAGGTGTCCTTGTATATGTCAGTTATAAATATTGTATTATATATGTATGTGGATATGTGAGGTTGAGGGATGTGTAGTAGTGGGTACCTTGAGTATACTATGTACTTATGATATTTGGGTTTGTGTGTTTAGATTATAGGTTAAGCCATGGGTGACTTGATAGATAAGGGATAGTGTCATATACCTTGTACTAAGATATGGTTTATAATTAGGGATCTTTGAGTTAAGTTTGATATGTGATTAGGCTAATATCAAGTTACCCTCTACATAGCCTATTAGCCCAAAACCTTAGACTAGACTAGTGGGGACCAATGTGGACCCAATAGTCCAAGTCTGACTTAGTTTGACTAAGAGTTGACCAAGAGTTGACTTTGACCTAGAATGACCTAGTATCATGTAGATTGCATTGTATACTTTAATTATTATATATTGAACACATTTTAACCTGTATTTCTCTGAATAGGACACTATGACCCCAGTTCAGACATCTGTACACATCTGTTGCTCAGGTTATCAGGCGAGTACATTCTCTAATTATTTCATACTTGCTAGGACTTATACTCTTGCTCTAGAGTACTTTACTTGATGTTGTCACGATGTTATCATGGATTGGTACTATATGGATCTTTTCATGAGATGTTATCCCCCTCGGGAGCATCGGATACGTCATGTCATGTGCTTTTCACGTACATCATGTATTCTTGTGCTTTCACTTTTCATGTATACTCATGTGATTCATGTACTCTCATGTTCACTGAGCCCCTCATGTATAACTCATGTGCACTTCAGGTATAAATGTAGTGTAATCATGTACAATAACATAACTTTAAGGGATCCTTGTGTATTGATTGGGGAACGGGGGAGTAGAAGCAGTCATGTGAACAATTCCAAAGTAGTGTAATCATGTACAAACTTAGTAGTGTAATCATGTATAAATTTAAGCCGTTCACATGTCTTTCTAGCACTCTACATCACTAGTCACTTACAGTTCTTTACTTATAGTAGATATTTCCAGTTACAACTATCTCTCTTACTTTTCATGTATATTTCTTTACAGAGTTTCATGTATCTTACTCTATTCCATGCTTTATATTCATGTCATGATATGAACTGTTGAGATTTTGTGCTCGTTCCTGTCCTAACTGAACCTGTTGAAAATATTACAGGTAACCTGGAGATTCACAGCTAGTCTAGAGGACCAGTAGAGCTTGGAGTAGATTGCTAGTTTATGGTTTAGTTTCTCTGTTAGAACTTGTTTTGTAATAAGTGGTGTTTTGAGATTGTTGAGATGTTGTTATTTTGGAAGTTTATTTAAGTTGTTATTGTTTTGAGTTTATATAGTTGTTAGACTTCTGTGTTATCTTATCGTGCTTAGATTGTGATCGAGTATTATCGTATCTTATACTTGTCCTCCACTCAGAGTTGAGATTGTGACAGGTACATTATATATATTGCGTGAGTTATTTAGATAGCGACCTAGAACAGCGTTCTACCACCGATTCTACGGCGTACGCTGGGCGCTGTTACGCATTCGTGCCCCTATACCGGGTGCGGGTCGTGACACACTCTCTAACACTAGCACACTCCACTACTCTACTATGGCACCCTCACTAGTACTTCTCGTGGATACTGTTTGCCATGAAATATAAAAGAGAAGAATAATTATCGGAGGACTGGACTTTTACTTCACGTTACAAACTCGCTTGTACAAAGAAAGCCTAGGGACGAAAACCTAGGTACAGCAATCTAAGTACAATTGTTTATTTTAGATTCTGGGGGGTGACGATAGAGGCTCGGGAAAGCTATGGCAGCTCTGCCTTACTCCTTGGACGATCGGTATGCAGCCTTGGCTCCAGAAGATTGCTTGGCGTTGAAGAAATGCTCTCTTTGCTCTCTCTCTGCTTTTTCTCTCCAAGTATTCTGGTGCTCTCTGATCTCTAAAAAGGGTCTTCTTCGCAAGGAAATGGCACCTTGCTATTTATAGGAAAGGAAGGCCATCATTAGGGTTTACAATGATTGTCCCTTAAAGTGGCGGCGGCCTGTTGATTGATCAATCTGGGCCACTGGTTTTGAGTGTAATGAATCTGGGCCACTAGTGTAGATTGTGCCAAATCCTCTCAGTAATTAATGCTGATTGGAATAAATCTCCCTTATGATGATCTGCTGATGTCTGCGAATCTGAATGAATAAGTTTAATTCATTCTCCTACCACGTGTCCCAGATTATTGGGATTTGACCCAATCTTTGATTGCAGTAAATCTGGGAAAGTGATTGGCATTATGACATGTGTCCTGGGAGCCATTGAGGGGATCTGAGCTGCATGAGAATTGAGCCGCATAAGCCTAGCCACGTGTCAAGGCTGTTGGAGAGTGGCCCCCGACCCTTCGAATCACATGATAATCTGGACCGCATAGACGTAGGTGGCCGCATAACGGGTAACCCCTTCGCGAGCCGCATGGAGATGGTCCTTGTAAACCGCATGGGGGAGCGTCTGCTTGAGCCACATAGGGCTGTTTCGATCTAGGCCGCATAGGGCAACTTCGGCCTGAGCCGCATAGAGAGTCTCCGCTCGAGCCGCATGGAGATGGTCCTTGTAAACCGCATGGGGGAGCGTCTGCTTGAGCCGCATAGGGCAACTTCGGCCTGAGCCGCATAGAGAGTCTCCGCTCGAGCCGCATGGGGGGTCTCCACTCGAGCCGCATATGACTGTCCACGTGTCTAGGCTGCGTGGCATTTTCTGGATCTTGGAGGATTTATGTCAGAGATTTCCTTCGTTTCCCTAGGAGTCTGTCATTATGACAGAGTCATAATTACGTCTTTGTGTCAGGGATGTCGTCTTGTCAGAGCTGTCAGCCATCCAGGCAATTAATGCAGTAAGGGAAGCGTCGCTTGTATGCTACGTGGCACCTCTCTGAGCCGCATGGAGATCACAGAGCCGTATAGACGCGTTAAGCCGCATGGGTTCTCTAAGCCGCATGGGCTTTCTGAACCGCATGGGGTTTCCTGGCCGCATGGTTCTTTCTTTATTATTTTCCATGCTTCTAGAAGACCCCCTTCAAAGTTTTCAATTTGCAAAATTGAAATACTTTGATTAAGAAGCATGGCTGTGTGCAAGCTCTTTCTAGCCGCATATGAGGTCCTAGCCGCATAGATGTCTTGGCCGCATGAAAAGTTTCAGCCGCATGACCATCTGAGTCGCATAGTTGTTTCAGCCGCATGGCCATCTGAACCGCATAGGCTCTTTGCCACGTCATTATGCCATACGTGCAAGTCCTTTTGGGGCAGGATCCCAAGTGCTTAGTCTTTAATTGGCTAGTTTGGCTCGATAGCCGAAGGGTCGATCACGTTGTACGAGGCGTCGGTACATGGTCCTCCTTTTTTCTGTCTATAAATAGAAAGGGTATTTGGACGGTCTTCTCTCTTAGACTCTTCTTGACTCAGATTCCTGTCTTGTTTCTTTCTCTGATCATCAGACAACGATGGCACCCAGGGCTTCTAAGGCTATGAAGAAGGCTGTGGCGAAGAGTAAGAAATCGGCTTCGTCCTCGACTGTCGTGCCCCCCGTTCGTCTTGATGTTCACATTGCCATTGAAGGTAAGGATTATGTAGATGATTGAGTACTTTGAAACCCTAACAGAGCCTGCTTTGCTGCACGCTTCGTGCACAAGCCTTTGACGCGAACTCCCCAAACTACATGGTCCGCATACACGTCCCATGACTGAACCGCATGGGGGTATACCCCATGTCCGAGCCGCATGAGAGTTGTTTTAAACGAGCCGCATGAACATTTCTGAATGTCTTCTGACTGTTTTCATTTTTTCGTCTTTGGTTCTTGCAGTATCTCCACCGAATGCTGAGATTGCAGTGTCAGAGGAGTCGCAGCCTTCTGTCATCAACCGAGGGTCTTCTTCTGTTAAGGAGGAGGCGATGAAAGAAGAACCGGCGCCTGAGGGGGATGGCAGCCCTCCAAATATCGAAGCTGCTGAAGGTGGTAGCGCCGGGAATTCTGATTCTTCTATTCTGGACGAGGATCTTCCTCAATTGCATCCCTCATATGTGAGGTGGTTGAGGGAATGGTATACGCGCTCCTGCAACTAGGATTTAGGGGCTTCTCGTAGATGTCTATCTTTTGTTTGTAGTCATTGTTTTGTTTTGCTTTTCTTCTTGTCTGCATGAAGAACCTCTTTGACTTGCTTGTAGTCGTGTGGATGTAACCGAATTCTAAATGAATGGAATATGTTTGCTCCACACTTTTGCTTTGTAATAGTCGTCTTATTGAGACATTTTGCATGGACCCATTGCCCCTAACGTACCCTGGTTTTGGATACGGACAACAAGTTAAAAAGGAACCAGCATAATTACTCAGAGGTAATGAGGACATGGCAAGTATGGAGGTTTTACCGTGGAGCTTTCCTGCTCAGAGGTAGTGAGGACATGGCAGGAGTGGACTCAGCGGGAAATATTTGTGGACCTATTATCCTTGGCGTACTCGGGTTGTGGGTACAGATAATAAGTCGAAAGGGAGTCATCATACTTACTCAGAGGTAATGAGGACATGGCAAGTATGAAAGTTTCTTCGACGGAGCCTTCCCATTCAGAGGTAATGAGGACATGATAGGAGTGGGCTCAATGAATGAGGGTACATAGAACGACTCAGAGGTAATGAGGACATGGAAGTTCTATGCCAGGGGTGATTTGTTTTTGGCGGAAGTGAAACGACTCAGAGGTAATGAGGACATGGCCATTTTGGAAATTTGTGGATCGGTTACCCTTTTTGTGCACTGGGAGTGCGGGTAGTGGATCATGAGGGAGGATCTCTTTCAGGAAGAAAGTTCAGGAGTATGATCATACATGACTTACTATCTGAGAGAGTGACCGGAATGTGAGTTCAGAGGCACCAGCGGGTACATGACTCGATAATCTGGAATGTTGTGGATGTGAGTTCAGCGGCACCAGCGGGTACATGACTCGATGATCTGGAATGTTTGTGGATGTGAGTTCAGCGGCACTAGTGGGTACATGACTCAAAGATCTGGAATGTTGTGGTTGTGAGTTCAGCAGCACCAGCGGGTACATGACTCAATGATCTGGAATGTTTGTGGATGTGAGTTCAGCGGCACCAGCGGGTACATGACTCAATGATCTGGAATGTTTGTGGATGTGAGTTCAGCGGCACCAGCGGGTACATGACTCAATGATCTGGAATGTTTGTGGATGTGAGTTCCGCGGCACCAGCGGGTACATGACTCGATGATCTGGAATGTGTCGTTCAGACATAATATTTCTTCAGGAACTTGCCGTTGACGGGCAACATGAGCAAGTCTCCATTCTATTTTGCGAGGCGGTAGGCACCGTTGGAGAATACAGCCTCGATGATGAATGGGCCTTCCCATTTTGGCTGGAACTTGCCGGCGGTCTTGTGAGTCATGACCATCGGTCTCCGGACTGCCAGAACGAGATCGCCCACCTGGAATGTTCTGATTTTAACCTTCTTGTTGAAGGCTCCAGAGATGCGTGCTTGCTACAGCTCGATCCTTTGCTGAGCTTGGAGGCGCTTTTCATCTAAGGCCTCTAACTCTTGTAGTCGGCGTCGGTAGTTATCATCCGTCGTCAATTGATAAGTGAGGGCGACGCGGAGTGAGGGTATTTAAGTCTCCAATGGGAGAACTGCCTCACTCCCGTACACCAGGGAGAATGGTGTGTTTCCTGTGGCCGTTCGGACCGTGGTACGGTACGCCCATAAGCATTCGCCAAGCTTCTCGTTCCAGTCGCGTTTGTTGGACGATACGAACTCCTTGAGTAACTTGATGATGGTTTTGTTGAATGCTTTTGCCAACCCATTTGCTGCTGGATTATATGGCGTCGAAGCAATATTCTGGATGCGGTGCTTGTCGCAGAACCGATAGAAGGCATGGCTTGCAAACTGCGGACCATTATCGTGGATGATCCTTCGGGGCAGTCCAAAGCGATAAATGACGTGATGCTTAAGGAAGCTGATCACGTTTGAAGTCTTTACTTCTGCAAGCGGGACAGCTTCCGCCCATTTGGAGAAGTAATCTGTGATTGCGAGTATGAAGCGATGTCCTCGGGAGGAAGGTGGGGTAATCGGATCGATGATATCCATTCCCCATGCTTCGAACGGCCAGGACGCCACTGTCGGATGTAGAAATTCGGATGGCTGGTGAATGAAGTCCACGTGGACTTGGCAGGCTTTGCATTTTCTTGCATAGTCTATCGCATCTGCTACCATCGTGGGCCAGTAGTAACCCATTCGGCGAAGACGTCTTACAATTTAGGGCCAGGCTGATGGGCCCCGCAGACACCGTCATGAGCTTCTCGTACGGCTTCCTTGGCTTCTGTATTTGATAGACACCGAAGCAATAATCCATCATAGGATCGGCGATACAGCATTTTTGTCTCTGTATCGTAGAAGAATCTGAGAGAATGCCGTCTGATGGAGGTGGCTTCCTTTGGGTTCTCGGGCAGGATATCGTAGACGACGAAGTCCATGAATGGTTGTCTCCAATCTGGGACATTGTCGATCGTCTGGGCGGAGTAACTTGCCACGAATTGAACGTTGTTTCGGTCTTGCAATTTAGGGCCAGGCAGATGGGCCCCGCAGACACCGTCATGAGCTTCTCGTACGGCTTCCTTGGCTTCTGCATTTGACAGACACCGAAGCAATAATCCATCATAGGATCGGCGATACAGTATTTTCGTCTCTGTATCGTAGAAGAATCTGAGAGAATGCCGTCTGATGGAGGTGGCTTCCTTTGGGTTCTCGGGCAGGATATCGTAGACGACGAAGTCAATAAATGGTTGTCTCCAATCTGGGATATTGTCGATCGTCTGGGCGGAGTAACTTGCCACGAATTGAACGTTGTTCTTGGGGCAGACCAGTTCGTGGCCTATTACATCTACCAATTGATGAGTATGATTTGGCACTGCTAGGGAAGCGGCCAGGCCTGCTAAGGCATCGACTTCGATATTTCAGAGTCTGGGAACATGTTCGATGAAGAACCCCTCGAATGACGAGTTGATGTCGATCGCTATTTGGTGATAGGGGATCATGTCTTCGTGATGAACTTCGTATGAGCCCCGGATCTGATTGACGATTAACTGAGAATCGCCGTATGCTTCAAGATATTCTACCCCCAGCTCTTTTGCAAGTTGGAGGCTAATGACCAGAGCGTTGTACTCGGTCACATTGTTAGAGCAGGGTTCCGTGAGGGAATAAGCACGGTTGATCACCAATCCGGAAGGGGAGACTAGCACCACCCCGACTCCGACGACGATGTTGCCCTTGGGTCCCGTTCTTGAAGCACCGTCGAAGAACATTCGCCATATATCATCGTGAGAGGTTGCATGCGAGTCGGCGACCTCATCTGGGATTTCTTCATATATTCTGGACGACTCCGAGCCCGGGTGGGCCGCCAAAAAGTCCGCCAGGGCTTGACCTTTGACAGCCTTTTATGGGACGAAGATCATATGATAAGGGGACAGCAATATTGCCCATGTAGCGAGGCGAGAGCTGAGTGCCCCTGGTTTAGTCATGAGGACCCTGAGAGGGTTGACTCGTGAGATCACATGTATTGTTTGTCCAGTGACATAGTGCCGCGTCTTCTGAATGGCGAACACCAGGGCAAGACATTCCTTCTCCACAGCGGTGTATCGGTGCTCTGGCCCAATCATCATTCGACTGAGGTAATATATGGCTTGCTTATGGCCTGCATCGTTGTTTTGTGCCAGCAGAGCCCCGAGGGAATGTTCCATTGCTCGTACGTAGAGCAGGAACGGTTTTCCAGCAACCGGAGCCACCAGGACTGGAGGGTTCGACAAATATTCTTTGATGCTGTCGAAGGCCCGCTGACATTCTTCATCCCATACGAACGAGACGCCTTTCTTCATGAGGTGGGTAAATGGTCGACATCGCCCGGAGAGGTTGGAAATGAACCTTCTGATGTAAGCTAGCCTTCCTTGAAGGCCCCTGAGTTCGCGGAGATTTCTCGGGGGACCCATCTCCATAATTGCCTTTGTCTTCTCAGGGTCTACATGGATACCCTGGGCGGTGATGATGAAGCCCAAGAACTTCCCGCTGGAAACGCCCAGGAAGGACTTTGTAGGGTTCATTTTCAAATTGTGCGTTCGCATCAGGTCGAATACTGTCCTCAGATCCTGCAGATGGTCTCCCTTACCTCTTGACGGCGATGTCATCAACATAGCACTCCACCGTCTTGCGTAAGTGGTCTCTGAAGATGATGCTCATGGCTCTTTGATATGTGGCGCCAGCATTCTTTAAACCGAAAGACATGACTGTGTAGCAATACGTGCCAATCGGTGTTCGGAATGATGTGTGCTTTTCGTCGTCAGGAGACATCTTGATTTGGTTGTACCCCGAGAAGCCATCCATGAATGACATACGTTCGAAGCCGCAAGTATTGTCAATCATGATGTCCGTGATAGGGAGGGGGAATTCATCTTTGGGACATGCCTCGTTCAGATTGCGGAAGTCAATGCAGATTCGAATCTTCCCATTCTTCTTGAGGACTGGTACTATGTTGGCGACCCAATCCGGATGTTGTTCCTCACGAATGAAGCCGCTGGCTATTAGTTTGTTGACTTCGGCTTCGATCGCATCCATGATGCCTGGGCAAAAGCGTCGCTGTTGTTGCTTGACTGGCTTTGCATCCGGCCGAATGTTGAGCTTGTGAAGAGCAATATCGGGATTTAACCCCGGCATGTCTTCATAGCTCCAGGCGAACACATCAATATATTCTTTGACAAGTTCCAGCAGCGATTCTCGCTCTTCGTCTGTTAGGCTTTTGCTGACGAAGATCAATTTTGGAGAAGATTCACTGCCGAGATCTACTTGTATGACCTCATCTTCAGTAGGAGGTTCTCTCTGTTCGAACCGCTTTTCCCAATGTGCATCCAGCTGTTGGGCCCACGGCTCTAGCTCGAGGATTTCAGGGATGTCTTCATCTTCTTCATAAGCGTCGGCGAATGCCATGTTGACTGACAAGACTTGCCTGAATATGTCTCCGATGCTGGTATCCGAATCAGAAGTTGGTGACCCGGTTGAGTGTGACTGCCAGTCACATTCTTCATCTGAACTCTCAGGGGTCGTCGTTGGTGTTACATACCCTAATCCACATCGAGTTTTGCTATAGTAGTCCCATGGTTTGCCAGCCGGGACAGGTGGCTTCAAAGGTAATCGTCGTCCAGCACCGTAGTTCAAGCCTGGAGTCGTCTCCAGATCATACCCCTGTTTCTGCATGAGATATTTGGATTGGGGGCTATAAAGATACAAAGGCAGTCTTCCGGCGTCAGATCCAAGGTCGACTTCTTCTATGGTGAAGGGATGCGGATCGTCCTTCCGGCCGAAGATGATTGGATGGTCTCCTCCCTCGATTATGCGGTAAGCGTCTTTCACTGGAGTAAGCTGGATTGCAGTGTACACATTTGTCACCTGTGTGTGTAGGTGAGTGCCTATACCGTGTTCCATAGCATACATTGTACAAAGCTTATTAAGCTCGAGGTAGTTCAAAGATAACCCTTTATTGATGAAGTAAGGTATCTTTTCTAGGGGGATTACATCATCTGCGGAGGGAACATCAGTATGGGCAGCCACATACTTGGCTAACTCCGGTTCCTCTTCGACTACCCCCTGTATAAATGAAGACTGAGAGGACGACCTGGGCAGCTTGATCGTCAGCGGTTCAGCTGGTGGAGCAGAGCGTGGAGTTGTTGGCAGACTAGCGACCCCCAGCTTGGTACTCGATGCTGGGCGGGGAGTGGCTGGTTCGCTAGAAGTTCCAGGCCTTGCATCGGGGTGACGACCCTTCTTGGGAAGGCGTATCGTCATTGGCTTGTCAAAGGGATTGAGCTTCTCCGTTTGCGGCTGGCCGACTCTCGACAGCCTGATTGTCAGTGGCTCCGTCGAGGGTCTTGGCATTTGGCCGGACCTTGGCAGGCAGATTATCATTTGCTCTTCTTGTGCCGAGAGGCTGATTGCGTCCTTACGCAGAGTGGCTGTAAGGGGTGCGGACTTGCCAGGTTTGCGACCTTGGAGGTGGATCGTCAGAGGTTCTTCTGACCCTGTGGCTGTCTCGGTACGAGCTTGCACATCTCCTTCACCAAGATGCTTCTTCGACTTTTCGTACAGACAGGAGTCTGAGTAGTAGGATTCGACCCCTTTGAAGGGATCGATATCAGCGAATTCCGTCCTCACGAAGCCGTGTTTGTCGACATATTCGAAGCACTGGTGCAGCGTGGAAGGCACGATCATATAATCGTGTATCCAAGGGCGCCCCAAGAGGATGTTGTAAGAAGTGTCTGCATCTATGACGTAGCAGGTGACTTCTGATTGGAGATCCCCAATCTGACACTTCAGACGAATCTTCCCAATTGGGTAGCTCCTGCCCGAATTGAAACCGCTGATGGCGGTGCTTGTAGGCGTCAGGCGATGCATTGGGATGCGGAGATGATGTAGCAGACCCTTCGGGATAATGCTTATGGAAGAGCCAGGATCAATGTGCATCCGATCCACCTTTACGTCGCCGATGTACCCAGTGTAGTATAGTGGGCGATCGTGCAGATTAGTTTTGATGAGCATGTCCTGCGGAGTGAAGACGATGTTGGGCATCGCTTCCGTGCAGGCGCTGTCTTGGAGATCTGCAGGCGGGTTCTCTCCCGTGAGGTTGACTTGCGCCAGGTATGCGTCGGCGTTTTGGAGTGCATCGCTCAAAGCCGCACGAACATCCTTGGAGAGTCTCAGAAGCTCGTATAATGACAACTTCGCCGGTGTGTTGGCCAATTGCACTAAGATGTCGAAGTTGTAGGGCTTCTCCAGCCCTTGTGATACCTCTTTTCGGAGGGATTTGTCAAAGCGAGTCTCCTTCGGCCTAGGCTTGTCGGTCGTCGGAGGCTGGGCCGGTCCCGGAGCGTCGGTTGTAGCGGGCTGATGATCTTCAGCCGAGTTGTCAGCCACGGATTGGGATTGTGCCCCAGACCGCGTGACGACGGCTGTAGCTTCTTCGATATCTGCCGAGATTGTGAGGCAGGACCTGACTTTTCCACCCTTCTTCTTGCAGGTGGAAGACGATGGGGGCCGAGTCACTTCCGATACCAAGTCTGGATGGATCCACATGACCTCCCCTCGTGATGTGGTGAGTGGCACTAGACCAGCAGCCTGATCTCGGGGAGGTGGAAGATTAGCAATCTCCATTGTCGCCAGAGGGATGGGGACCACACCGTTTTGAGTTTCCGTCGGAGGGAAGCTGCCGAATTGTACTGACACCATATTGGCTGCGACAGTTACCTCCTCGAAATCGATGGCCATTGCGTTCGAATCGATGAGATTTTGGATGTACCGTTTTAGCTGGTAGCAGTCGTGTGTGGCATGATGGACGTAGCGATGGTAATGGCAGTACTTCGGGTTCTCCATGTCTGCCTGCCGCAGTTCCCGTCTTGGTGGGGATAGCTGAATTCTGTCTCCTTGTATGAGCATGTCCAAGATGGGCTTAACGTGACCGTCTTCGAAGGAGTAAGTGATTTGCGGCCATTGTTTGTCTGCCGGCTTTGGCTCAGGTTTCTGTGCTGTGTCAGCCACCATAGCCTGCTTACCCCTGCTGTCCCGATTGTTGGAGGGGCTACCCCCATTGTCATTGTTAGGACGCTTGCCCTTGTTCTCTCCGTCCGAGATGTGCAGTCCCAATTGGCGAGCCTTCTTCAATCGTTCTTCGGCGCTTGTGGCACTGATGATGAACGTCTTCCAATCCTTGAATTGACTTTCGCCCATCCAGAGACTGATTGTTGGGAGCAATCTCTTTTGGCAAATTTCAATCAAGGAGGAATCCGGATTTCCAGATGGCAGCTTCATTGCGGTTTGGCGAAACCGCTCGATATAGTTTCTTGTCAGCTCTTTCTCCCCTTGGACGACGTCCATGAGGGTGGACATTGTGATGTCCTGCCCTACTTTGTAGAATCTCTCCAAGAACATGCGTTTGAAGCCGGTGATGGAGTGGATGCAGTTGTCTGGCAGGCTGCGATACCAGTCGAAGGCGACCCCTTCCAATGCCCCGATGAATAATCGTGTGAGGATAGCATCGTCATGGGGCAGATGGTCGGTGGTGACCTCGAAGTAAGTGATGTACCGACTTGCTGAGGTCTTGCCATCATAAGGATTGATATTGAACGGCTTATATCTTGGTGGGAATGGAACGTCCCTCCAGGCAGCAGGGTACGGTTGCCGTATTCTGAGGTCTTGAGAGTTTTCTTGAGCGTGAAACATGGCTCGGAGCTCCTGGACCTCTTATCTCGCTTCGCGGGCCTCGTCCACGGCGGTAGGGGCCGTTGTTTCAGAAGGATCGTTGCCCAGGTTTGGTGCCGCCGAATTCGAGTCCGCATTGACCGCGGGACCCGCGCTTGTTTGGCCAGGCGTCCCTCCTTGCAGAGTTGGAAGGGCCGCTCTAATCTCGTCCACAGACTTGACCAAAGCAAGCAATATGGCTTCGAGACTGTCGATGCGTTGGCGATCACTGGAACCTCCTTGGCTGCTGTCTGTCATGAATACCGTCTTCACATGAGGAGAGATGGACGAAGCGGTGGAGGAAGTGCCCTCCAAATCGTACCCCTGTAGTGAGAAGTCATCGGGGTATGTGGGTATGTTCTCTTCTGGTTCAGACTCGGAAGGAACAGTACCCCCAGTCTCCGAGTTCGCCTCGTCTTGGGAGTTGTGGACGTCCTCGGAGACGTCGGGGTTCGCTGAATCCGATGGAAGAGTTGCCTCCCCTGACTCGTCTTCTTGGAACATCGGATTGTTGTGGAGGTTCGGAGGAGTGCTACCCCCAGTCTCAGCAACCTCTTGCGTTGTGGACGACGAATCTCCCACTGTAGCAGATTTTGTCTTAGAACAATTACCTTGGAAAACTCCGGTGGTGGGCACCCGCTTAGACGACAGTCTCTTAGTTGCAGTGGTTGAAATATTCGGGCTGGGAACATTCGTCTTCTTCCCTCTTCGATCAGCGGGGACTTTATGAGCGGAGTTGCAGGAGACGACGGGAAGTGCCTCGTCTTCTGACGACGGATGTTGCAGCCTTTGAAAGATGGACTGCCGGTCTTTTCGCACCGTCGCGTTATTGCAGCAGCAGTTGACGATGACTTGGGTGCAGTGACGTCCGTGGGAGGACTTTTTGTACCCCGGTGCGTCTTCTCTTTCCTTGCGTTTGTGGAAGATGGCCTCACGCAAGTCAGACTGGTCTGGATCGACCATGCTTGCTCCCTGGATTTTGGGAGACTTTTGCACACCTCTCTGTCCGTTTGCCGCCGGGGGCTGGACCCGAGTGGTTCTGTACAACTTCCCATCTGAGGCCCGCATAACGGTATACGGGACGCTCAGATGGTCAGAGACAGGATCAGCGGACCGAGCGTGCTAAGCTCGTGCTGCTCTAGACTTCTTCGCTCTAGCGCGTAAAGGCACATAGTAGGAAGAGTCTAGGTGATGCTGGAGAGAGTCAGACATATCTTCTTGGGAGCACAAGAGATCAGGACCATAAGACAGGCGGTCGAAGACAGAGCCGCGCGGGGTAGGCATCATGCTGCCGCCCTCAACAATCTTCATGCAGCTGGCAGACGTAGCCGCATAGGCTTTCTTCATGCGGCTGGGAGTCTCAGCCGCATGAGTTTTCTTCATGCGGCTGGATGACCAGGCCGCATAGACTTTCCTCATGCGGCTGGTAGTTTCACCCGCATGAGCCTCCTGCATGTGGTCGGCAGATTTGGCCACAGGAGTGCTCGGCTTCTTCTTGGGGCTCATAGAGTCGCTCTTTGTCCCTGCAAGTCCAGCATCGTAGTGCTTTCCTCTCGGACTTGGGGACAGCAGAGTGCTCTACGGCTCGAAGTGGAGCCGTATGTGAGTCGCCTTCGCCGTCTTGGGTAGCAGAGAGTATCCCATCCAGAGCTTGTGGAGGAGCAAATGATTTTGGCCTCCACTCGCAGCGGGCTTTCTTTGTGCGGGTTCGCTTCTGGATCGGGCTGGCACTTCCTTCAGAGAGCATTTCTTCAAACGCCTGTTGGTCGAAACGGACGACCATCTTCTGTTGCGTGGAGCCAAGCTTGGCTGCATCCGACTGCGTCACCAACTCCTCAGCCGTGGAGAAGTTTGTCCCCAACAGAGTCGCCATCGTGTTTGCCATAAAATATAAAAGAGCAGAATAATTATCGGAGGACTAGACTTTTACTTCACGTTACAAACTCGCTTGTACAAAGAAAGCCTAGGGACGAAAACCTAGGTACAGCAATCTAAGTACAATTGTTTATTTTAGATTCTGGGGGGTGACGATAGAGGCTCGGGAAAGCTACGGCAGCTCTGCCTTACTCCTAGGACGATCAGTATGCAGCCTTGGCTCCAGAAGATTGCTTGGCGTTGAAGAAATGCTCTCTTTGCTCTCTCTCTGTTTTTTCTCTCCAAGTATTCTGGTGCTCTCTGATCTCTAAAAAGTGTCTTCTTCGCAAGGGAATGGCACCTTGCTATTTATAGGAAAGGAAGGCCATCATTAGGGTTTACAATGATTGTCCCTTAAAGTGGCGGCGGCCTGTTGATTGATCAATCTGGGCCATTGGTTTTGAGTGTAATGAATCTGGGCCACTAATGTAGATTGTGCCAAATCCTCTCAGTAATTAATGCTGATTGGAATAAATCTCCCTTATGATGATCTGATGATGTCTGCGAATCTGAATGAATAAGTTTAATTCATTCTCCTGTCACGTGTCCCAGATTATTGGGATTTGACCCAATCTTTGATTGCAGTAAATCTGGAAAAGTGATTGGCTTTATGACACGTGTCCTGGGAGCCATTGAGGGGATCTGAGCCGCATGAGGATTGAGCCGCATAAGCCCAGCCACGTGTCAAGGCTGTTGGAGAGTGGCCCCCGACCCTTCGAATCACATGATAATCTGGACCGCATAGACGTAGGTGGCCGCATAACGGGTAACCCCTTCGCGAGCCGCATGGAGATGGTCCTTGTAAACCGCATGGGGGAGCGTCTGCTTGAGCCGCATAGGGCTGTTTCGATCTGGGCTGCATAGGGCAACTTCGGCCTGAGCCGCATAGAGTGTCTCCGCTCGAGCCACATGGAGATGGTCCTTGTAAACCGCATGGGGGACCGTCTGCTTGAGCCGCATAGGGCAACTTCGGCCTGAGCCGCATAGAGAGTCTCCGCTCGAGCCGCATGGGGGGTCTCCACTCGAGCCGCATATGACTGTCCACGTGTCTAGGCTGCGTGGCATTTTCTAGATCTCGGGGGATTTATGTCAGAGATTTCCTTCGTTTCCCTAGGAGTCTGTCATTATGACAGAGTCATAATTACGTCTTTGTGTCAGGGCTGTCGTCTTGTCAGAGCTGTCAGCCATCCAGGCAATTAATGCAGTAAGGGAAGCATCGCTTGTATGCTACGTGGCACCTTTCTGAGCCGCATGGAGATCACAAAGCCGCATAGACGCGTTGAGCCGCATGGGTTCTCTAAGCCGCATGGGCTTTCTGAACCGCATGGGGTTTCCTGGCCTCATGGTTCTTTCTTTATTATTTTCCATGCGGCTACAGATACATACTCTCCTTCTAATGGCACGACCAAGTATTGAGCAGAAAAGACTATCAAACTCCGATGATATTCAATACCAATTTCATGATACTCATACTATACATGACCCACAACTATACGAACCTATGTCCTCTAATCATTTCTATGCTATGATACTAACCCCTAGAATCAACAATTGGTATGCTACACTTCTACATGAATTTTCTATTGCAATTGTCATTCACAAATAAGGGCTACAAATCTAGTTATCGGCTATGTCTAATTAATACTAGGACATCATATATAAGGGCTAAATCCAAATCATGCATCATCAACTCATCTCAAAACATACTAGAATCTGGGTTAAGTACCTTCCTTCGACCGGGTCAAGATGGCTGGAACACCCTTGCTGAACCGAAACTCCAGCTAGATAAGGCGCACTAGCACAGTCTCTTACCTTGTGTGCAGCTGATCCACAAAACAGGCACAACTTAAGCCTCCTCCTGCAAAAATCCCAGGTATGCCCGGACCTCTTACAGTAGGCACAAGTGGGTGCTTGTTGCGTCTGCTCCTGAGGTTGCTGCTGAACCGGAGTTCTGGCAGGTGGATGGTACTCCTGCTGGGGCTGAGTGGCTTCCTGCTGAACATGGGAGCGCTTCTGAGGACTAGGGTGGATGCTGCTCATCTCCCTCTTGAGGATAGGCTCTCCTCCTTGAGAATGTACCAGGTCCCACAACTGCTGGATATTCTGACTCTGCTCTCTCATGATATGAGTCTGAACCTTCTGAGTCTCTATCACGTCCCGAAGGAGCGAATATCTAGGTCCCATCGGTGGGCAAGCCTCCCGAGAATATGGTATGGTACCACTCCAGGAGGTAGAGGGGGAGGTGGAGGAAGACTCTCAGTCTCAAACGAAGTCGTAGCTATCTCCTGAATAGCATAAGGTGTAGTAGGACTCTCTGGTAAGGCTGCTACCGCTTCCTCAATAGTAGGTGGTGCAACTATTTCCTGGTCAATGGAAGGGTTCACTACCTCTTGAACAATAGGAGATTGAAGTACGACCTCGGTCATCTCCAGAACTGCAGCTGCTCTTAGACGGCGGGCTCTAGTCATGGGTGCCATACTGGAAAGATATATGGGAACAAAAAATAATCAAGGGATACAAGGAAAATTATCACTCAATGCAATTATGAAAGATAGTAATTATCAGAATAAGGTAGGAGCACCAATTATTATGGGTTACTATTTTTTATACTAATGATATACTATAATCCCAGGACATGAGCACACTTACTTACTAGTACACACTACTATGGGTAATGTACTAACACTTCTAGGGTTCTATCTGTTGGCACTAAAAGGGTTCTCGTTATGGGATGTCTACCTCACTAGGAACCACTCTTAAACCTATAAGTTACACTCCCAGCAATTTACACTGTTACCTAACTTGACACACTTATCTGCAAGTCAAAGAACCCAGGACTAAGGATGGTGAGTTCTATTAGAACTAAACTAGAGAAACTAGGGTATCTATATCCTGAGCTAATAACGTGATGGAACATAATTCAGTGATAATAGGTTTGAATGATAAAGACGAAATATCAAGATCCAGTTTATAATATAATCTGATAATCATATACGTCTACCCGTAATCATGTTATCGAGAATCCTTGCCAAGCCAGTAAGCATAGCTGCAATAAATGATAGATTCCATAACTAAGATATATACCTCTATAATCATGTTATATAGAATTCTCACCACGCCAACCGGTATGGCTGCGAGAAACTCTAAACTCCGTAATTAAGGTAGGTATATCCAAAATCGGCTCTATGTCTTTGCCACGCCAGCTAGTATGACTACGTTAAATATTAGACTCCATAACTAAGGAAGACATTTACCCTTCATACTGTCCTCATCATGTATGTCATCAGAATATACCTTAATTTAGTCCATAAAATTCATCTCGATACGATCAAGTCAATAACGAACACCAAATAACAAATTCAATAACGAATAAGAGGGAGTAGATGGAAACAAGTGGAAACAGATTTTGAGATAGAGTTTATAGCGAGATTCTAAGGGGTCATCCCAGGAATCTCTTAAGGAGTCCTAATTTGTGATTGAGTACTCTCTTATCCTAACATCTTATTTTTTATAACCTATCGCAGGCTCGCAGTAGTACAACTAAACCGTTGCACTACCATGACATCGCTCTATTTGCGAAGCCTGACCTTCATGGGCCACCATAAAAATGTGTCACGACCCGCACACAGAATTTGGGCATGATTCGTGGGCACGCCCAGCCTACGCCGCAGTGTCGGTGGTAGAATGCTGTATAATCACAACATGATGAACAACCCACGCAAGATATATTCAACTCCACTTGGAAGACAATAACACATAACCAATCCAATACTCAATCACAACTTCTAACAGGAATCGCACGATAGAATATAAAAAGAACGAAAAGTCATAAAATTTATAAACTAGATAACTCCAAAACTACATGTGCAATAAAATACAAATATCAAAATGTCAACCAAATTTGGAGACAAATTCGAACTCTAAACTAAATCTAAATCTAACTAAACATTGGCAGCTGGGTCTGGTGCTGCAAACTCCTCCTGTAAGGTCAGGCTCAGCTACATTTCCTCCATATGGACCATAATGATTAGGGCATCCGTCATCATCGTAGTTACCTAAAATGTTTATCCAATCAGGATGGAACGAGTACAATTCACTGGGTGCAGTTCCAGTATATGATAACGACTATAAGACAATAGTTAGTCATAAAATATATGATGAGAATATCAAGACAAATGTGATGATGAATAACAAACAGGAAAACATATAACAGCAGGTAATAAGTGAAATAGGAGAATATAACTCATGATCTGTTATGCATGAAAAATAAAGCAAGGTCTAAGGTCTGGTCACACATCTATTTAGTACTTTTTCATCCCGACACAACATATAAGAAAGGAGGCATGACATGTAAAGGAATTATGAAGTGCTACCGTGTAATGAGCGTGTCAAGATTCAATTATCATATAACTGAATAGTATAATATAGTATTGGAAACAAACAATAAATGTACTCACATGTCGTCCTGAGCTGCTGATGCGGATCCGGTGCCATGTCCGTCCAAATAACCTATTTATGAATGTTGAAATGTCAATGGGTGGATAGAATTCACAATCAACTATTTGCTTGTTTATTGGGTTTTTCTAGGTCAATCTCTATTTATACCTGGTTTCTTTAACTCAATAGCCATATATCAAAATTACTTATATCCTACCTCTAAGATATACCTATCATCCTTATCTATGTGTATCTACATATGCCTCGTATTTCACTTAGTTTATTTATGTGTATATTACTTACCTATTTAGATTACTGATACAACCCTATAACCCAAATACCCGTATCTATATGAGATACCTGCATATTTTTATGAATAGAGATTGCCTTATGAAAACTGATACCAAGGTGCTTCCCCTATTGTTACACCTCGACCCCTACAAGAAACATACCTATATTAGTAGGTGTAGGTTACCTTGCTATTGCACTTGCCTGTGCATTCATAGAACACGTGTACAATCGTAGTTTTACTCACCCCCATGCCCCTTATACTCATGTTCAGTAATGCCACTTCTATTAGCTAAATTGTTGTTGTAGCCACTACCTATACTTGCTAATGTTATGCCTTAGTTTCCCTTTAGTTCTTGTTACTTCACTTATAAGTGTCGACCATCAATATGTAATTGGGAACATAATCTAATATATATAGTTATCCATCCCTCCATTTTAACATCATATATGGTGGTCCATGATATTGTCCCAACATCAAATTTAGAATCAAGTTCTTTCAGCATTATAAAATTTTGCAAATACTATACAAGTATAATTTCACAAGCTAACTATATCTACAAGTTTAATTTTTCACATACATGGTGTATTCTTTCTTGTATTCTATAATTCAGGATATCCAACAAGTCCACATGTTGAATCTACCAAGATACTACCATAGTGCAATTTTGAAAATATTTATCATTATAATTTTTTAGTAACATATATCAATTTGGAAACCATAGGGTTAACTATTTGCTCACAAATTATAGATTAAAACACACTTTGATATTTATGTAGTTGGGTTCAGTTAAAAATCAAATTTGGGGCATAAAATACTGAACCAGAATAAGAATGAATTTCAGTCTTTCATATATGACATTGGATATAGGCATAATTTGGGACTTCAAACTAAGTGGTTGCAAATGTATTAAGATCTCATCATAACTACCAAACAAGGCCAAGACAACAATAATTTGAGTATAATCAAAGCATTTCCAACACAATGACCATAATATCAAGTACTGTATATGCAAAAGCTGAAACCTAGGAAGCACTGGCACTCCAAATATTGTGTCATGTCTTGAGTCACACATGCACTGGACATGTCACAGCTAAATGCCAAAATATATGTCATCTTCATGTTCCCTTTCCCATATTGTGTGGTGTCGTATTCCTTTTCGTACAAAATTGGCTGAAATTGTTGCTAGTAAGTATGATAACGTTGGTGATGAAGATGAAAATGATCTGAGATATGAGAACGAGAAATCGTAAAAGGACTATTTATATACAAACTAGTTAACTACTTAGGTTTAAAAAATGGACTGATACATATTTCTATCTGCAACAAATTATTTCGAGCCAGGAATGTCGAATTTCATAATTTTGAGAATAAGAGCTTCTAATTTTGTTATTACTGGTGTACACGGTGACTTTAGTCCCACCTCCCAAGCCATATTTGACATCGGAAATACTAGTATACTGAAATCAGTGGTAGTAGAATTTGTTCGGTATTTTTTCACCTACAGTATTGTTTTGATCCCAATTTCTATTCAATGCAAGAAATGGTATTGCAATCATTATTGTGATGCAGTATGTGGCTATTTTAAAGAGGAAGAAAGAAGAGTGAAATGAGGATGTAATAGTAAATGAGAAGAAAACATTAGATGAAAATTGTGTTTCAAATGCAATTGAAGATAGTGAACAAATAAATTAGATAAACAAACCTGAAATAGACATGAACATAGGTTCGAAAGATGGCTTGAGTTGTACTTGTGCCAACTTATTTATTGATCCAATCAAACAATGTCTCAATTGGCCTTTGAAAAGCACTTTCAATGCTCATTTCCGTTTTCACCTCCTCCCCTTATTGGAAAAAACATCCCCTGAGTAAGTGAAGAAAGGATTATAAGCAAAGGGACCTGAATCAAACCCTAATATATTGACCCTTTGTTCATTACATTTTGTTTCTTAGGTTCTACAAAATAATAACTCAAAAGTACAAAGAAACATATATACCTATGTCATTGCATCTTGACTGATAATTATTGTTTGGAATCATGTTCCTTAGGTAGAATGGGGCACTCGTGTCTATGTACACAGAACATGTACTTTAGGGGGATGTATCTTAATTAAACTAAATCATACCCAACTTCATCCAAATTACATGACAAATAGTCTTGTGCTTGCTCATTGGTGCTTTGAGCTAAATGTGCAACTCCAACTCTAAATAAAGAACAAGAAGAAAGTGCGACTTTGGGCAGATTCATGAACAAGGAACAGAAAAGCGTGGACACGATGCATATCTTTCATAATTCCAAGTGCTCTTCACATAAACACGTAATCAAAATAATAAATGTAGTGCAACTAATTGCAAAAAGCAAGTGAATGGAAAAAAAAATGTAGTGCCACTAATTTCAAAAGCAAGTGTATCAGAGAGGACATGACAAGTGAACAGGGCTCCAAGCGATACTGTCTGAGATGATAGGTTTAATCTACGGATCAAAATTTCATACATAGTCGAATCTTTTCTTTGTCCTTAACTATATACTTGTCAAATAATTATCATTAACTGTCTCACAAGAGCCATAACATTCATTACTAATCACCTAGTAAATACCCAATTTTGCTATATAAGCAGAGTCAAATACCTGGCTTTTTTGAGGAATAAGCATATAATTTTATTCTGGTGGCAAGAAACGATGGAAACTATAACCGATTATAAATCTTTGATAAGAGATTTATCCAAGAGCCAAAATTCACATATGAATATCCTAATATCTACTACAGTAACACAAATAATACATAAAGGCTACTTGATCCTGATTGTTGAAGTTATCATAAGGCGAAGAGACACTCTCATATCAATCACTAACCTAGAGTACAAGTTAGAAGCCTAGATGACAACCTAATTGGTCAAGATGAAGACTGTAACAAGCCCTTCTACTTGTGTTTTCCGGTAACTTTATGCATCTACTATTAGCATATGGTATCCCAAAACTACATCATTTGACCTGATTGGATATTCTGATGCTGATTTAGCTGGGTGCAAAGTAGACTGTAAAAGTACAAACGGTACGTGTCATTTCCTAGGAAAAGCTCTAGTCTCTTGGTTTAGCAAGAAACAAAATTCTGATGCACAACGACTGAAGTCGAGTATATCGCTACAGGTCGTTTTTGTGCACAAATTTTGTGGATGAAGCAAACTCTAGAAGACTACAATTTGTGCTACACAAAGATTCTGATTTATTGGGACAACACTAGCACAATAAATCTGACTAAGAATCCTATATGTCACTCACGCACTAAACACATTGAAATACGTCATCACTTCCTACGTGATCACCAACAACACGGGGCTATCTGTTTAGAATTTATTGACACGGATCATCAGTTGGCAGATATATTCACAAAACCATTGGCTGAAGGCCGATCCAACTTTATTCATCGCGAGTTAGGTATCCTTGAATTTTTGGAAACATAATGCTTTATGTTTAGAAAAACGCTTAGACTGTATTCAAATGATAATTTAAGTTAGAGTTATTTTTGGTACAAGCTGAAAGGGACCTTCTGTCTTACAGGTGTAAATAGCCTGAAGCAACACGGTGTGCTAGTCATCGGACTACTGCTAGCTGGGATCTGGCCCCTACAGCTAACCCAAAGTAATAAAGATTTATTTAAACAAATGAATTCTAATTCTAATGCTAAATTTTTCCATAAATCAAACAATGTTTTCAAAAATACAAGTATGCCGAACTCGGACCGAGTTTGGGCCGAGTTCGGTTACCCCACAGAACTAACCCAACTACTGCTGGCCCACATCTATTTAAATGCAACCTACACCATCTCCTTCCTCCTTTCGAACAGAACAGCCTCCACCCAAAAATTCCTAAACCCTAACCGTAGTTTTCTCCTTTTTTTGTGGTGGTTGCTCCTAAAACTTTGGATCCAAGGGTTTTGGCACGTTCTCTTCCATCCTACGCTTTTTATTTTTGGGTAATTTCTACTCTTTCCTTGTCTTTTTTTTCCATGGCTCCTAGATTTTCAAAGAAAAATAAAAAAGGAGATGGTGCTTCAACATCAAGCCCATCATATACTCTTCTAGAAAGTCTTTTTAACCCTCTTCCTCCATCCGATAAGGATAATTTTGATGCTATACTGTTTGTAGATTTATAAACCTCAATCGCTCGATTTTATGACTTTCATAAACGACCTATATGTCTGGGCAATTCTATCAACATTAATATTTTTCCGAAATATTGTTTGACATTCCAAAACATCAACCTACGCAATTTTTTGGAAATTTCCAATCCGATATACGGCAATGCCGTTCGGATGTTTTATCGTAATTTACAATATTTGCAAGGCACGGTGTATTCATCAGTCTGTCGCACTAAGATGGAATTTGATGATGATGACTTGTAACACTGGAGATGCTCTAGTTGACATCACCAAAGTCCAATTTGGTGTCGACCTAGACTTAGAATCTTTCAAGGATGTGATGTGTGCTCCGAACCCCAAACCCGCAGACTCATGTCACAATATTTGAACTAACACTTCTATGAACTATATCGGATTATTATGGTATCAATCTTGCCCAAAACGGGGTCTACCTATGAGATCACATATTTGGAGTGAATGCTATGTACCACATTCATTTTGGGATTTCGTTTAGTCTTCCCAAAACCATGATGTCGGCTATGTACAATTGTAGGAAGGCTGGTGGAAACCTTATCTATCCTATGGTTCTTCCTATTATATTTCATAGATACAACATCCCTTTGGATTTGTGTCCCATCGATGGTATTCCATCTGAGCTTCATAGGTCTCGTAGGTTTCCTCCTCATATTCCTTTAGTAGTTGGTACAGGAGGTATTCCACCTGCTGCTCGACTCCTCAACCTACACCAGCCCTTGCTGATGCCCCTCATGCACACACCATCGATCAGCTTTATCCACTGCTGACTCTTCAGAGAGAGCAATTTGAGGCTCGTTGAACTCTTGAGGATGTGCGTTATCAGGCAGAGCGATCCGTCAATAAGACACAGACTACTATCTCACATACCAGTTCCAGACTCTGTGGAATGGTATTTGTCACGACCCGCTCCCGAATAATCGGACACGAGTCGGACACGCCCAGCTTCGTCGTTAGACACGACGAAGTAAGCTGTACCAATCTAGGGTAACTACAAGGCAATATGAATATATACAAATCATAGCATCTCTATAAACGATCCCAGAATCCAAAGTACAATCCTATGATTATTACATTCATCCAGAAAACAAGGTAAAGTCTGATGTCTCTAATATAATGAAAGTAAAGCATCTAAACGGAAAGATAGCTAGGAGGCCTCTAGGTCTAGTGCAGCTCAAGCTGGCTCTAGCACGTCAGCAGGCTCACGGCCATAGTAGGTGTCACACATCGTCTCCATCTCACCCGCAACATATCCAATCAAGAACGGAGCAAAGTACAGTTCTAGGTAATGAACAAGAACATCTTGATATGGAAATGAGTACAGGAGAACATGAAATATAAAGTACAGGAAAGAACATGAAGTACAAGAATGTAAGTACAGGAAATAAAGTACAAGAATGTGATGTGGGCCCACCTATCATCATTTAGTCTATGTTCTATTTTAGTCATTTTCCTGTTTTAGTCAGGAAGGATTATTTTGGTCTTTCACCAATAATAACCCTTCCTTAATTAAGCCTTTGTTTTTCCCTATATAAACTAGGGTTAGCCATCTTTTATTTTCCATGCTTGTATTGAGAAGAAACTCTCAAGTATCAATAAGAAGGATTTAGACTTTGTCCGTCCACCAAAGTTGGGAGTTTGTTCTTTTCTCACAAAAAGATCATTATCTTTCTCTGTTTCTCTTTTCTACAAATCTTTTGTGAATCGAATAGGTCGATTCACATCAATTGGTATCAGAGCTCTCTACGATCCATGGCGTCCGGCACAAGGAACACGATCGAGGAGAAGATCCAGGGGCTTCGGAAGGATTTCAACATCGAGATCGAAAGTTTGAAGGCCGCAATCAAAGATCAAGCGTCCACACAGGGGGATCTCCAGACCGAGGTACGAAGCATGCGGGAGGAGATGACGGCGATTCCGGCAATGATGAAGTTGTTGCAAAACATCTCGAACAAGATCAATGGCGGCGAAGCGGAGGCGGCAACAACCCAAACCCTAGGCGACCAACTAGGGTTTGTTCATACGGAGGGGGAAGCGACCGACGACCACGGAGGACCGGCCGACGGGAGCTGGCCCGCACCCGCAGTCGCCGCCGCGCCGCCGGGCGGGGCCCTGGCGGCCGACAACCCTCGCCGGACAGCGGCCGAAGGCCGCGGGAGCGTCGCCGCCAACCGCGCGAGCCCGGGCGGGGCCGCTGCTGTTGGGGGCGGTCGCTGGCCGGCCCCCGACCGCCACCCCTGGCCGGTCGGCGCCAGAGGAGCCGCCGGCGAGCGGCCGTGGCCGGACGCCGTCGATCCGTACGGTCCCGGCGGACCGGTTCCACATTCGGGAGAAGCCCTAGGGCTTGGGGCCCCCTACGGGGGTCGGACGAGGATTGCGAACTACGGAGATCGGTTCGTGGGCCCGGGAAGGGGCTTGGCGGGAGTTCCGGCGTGGACGGGAGGAGCGGAACCGCCAGGAGGAGCGAGGCACGCCGGAGGCAGCAATTTCTTTGGGGGAATGGCGGATCCCGCCAACTTCCAGAGAGGGGACCTCCCCCCACGACGACCACCACGGAGGAAGAGGAGGAGAAGGAGGATCCGACGGAGGAAGAGGCCGCCATAGCAACAGACGCAGTTCCCAGATTTCCACCTTGAGGACAAGGTGGCTCTTTTAGGGGGCGGTATTGATGTGGGCCCACCTATCATCATTTAGTCTATGTTCTATTTTAGTCATTTTCCTGTTTTAGTCAGGAAGGATTATTTTGGTCTTTCACCAATAATAACCCTTCCTTAATTAAGCCTTTGTTTTTCCCTATATAAACTAGGGTTAGCCATCTTTTATTTTCCATGCTTGTATTGAGAAGAAACTCTCAAGTATCAATAAGAAGGATTTAGACTTTGTCCGTCCACCAAAGTTGGGAGTTTGTTCTTTTCTCACAAAAAGATCATTATCTTTCTCTGTTTCTCTTTTCTACAAATCTTTTGTGAATCGAATAGGTCGATTCACATCAGAATGTAAACCATGAACCTGAAGTACAAGACATGACATGTGCACAATATTTGAAATACAACTAGCCTATGTGACCGGCTGGGGTAAGTACATGAATAAGTACAGGAGTACATGAATATCGCTACGGCTTAGGACCCGTGTGCACGGTACGAGGCCTAAGCTATCTACATGAATACCAGAACATGGGTCTGGTTACATAGCTAGTGTATTTCCCCTCCCCGACTACAAGTACAGGAACATGAAAGTACAAGATATCGTGTCACATTGTGTCATCAAGAGAAGTACAAGATATGAATGAAAATGCACAAAACCATAGAATGTACTTGCGTTGCTCCGGGAAAGTACGAGTAATCAATTGAGCTGGATGTCCTCCTGAATAATGATATAAGTTGGTTATTTTCTAAACAATTATTAATTAGCTAACTAAATTATTCACTGACCATAACTAGCTATTGAAAATACATATTCTAACTATATATACAAATACTAAAAGAATTTATCTAGAATAGCTAGCAACTATACAAAATAGCTAAATAATAAATACTAGATAAGAAGAGCAAATTAATATTAAATATTAACTCAATTTACAATTATTATTTGGAAAAAATTTAGTGGCAATATAATACTAGTAAAAAGCTTATACTCTATTTAAACAATTAGAGTAACCAAAATTAAAATATTTCCTTTAGTAAAGTAGTTAGTAAAATAGACTTGATAAATAAGAATTTGAAAATACTAAGAAATATTAATCACAATTAATAATATCATTAATAGTAGTCAAAATAACCAAGCACAACTCTATTGCCACAAGCTTAGCCTAATAGTATACTCAGCTCACAACAGTCCAAAATCTTATGAAGTTAAAACAAATACCAAGCCTAACCAAAATAGACTCAGCCTAAACTCCCACACAACCTGTTAAATAAACCAACCTCATGCCCAACAATACTGCCAACCACAATATCTGTACTAGAATGTCCAACCAACGTTCCATAAGCTATCCAATCATTGGATGCTTAGGAGAATAGCCTACCAACTGCGCAGTAAATTCACAACCCATAGTCGTATACAACACCTTTGCAAAATGTATACACCACAACCCAGCAAAGCTAAACCCAATCATCAAACATAACAATTTGACAAAGCTTAGGCTCAGTAAAAGTCAACAGCCTATTTGAATGAAACGGTTATATGCTTCCCAAGCATAACACAAAAAATATATATATATATATTTAGAAAGAAGATTACAGAACCAAATCGAAAATATAGGAAATATACAACCAAATTGAAGAGATAATATACAACCAAATCGAAGAAAATAGGAATATACTTCAATAAACTCACTTTAGAAATTATTCGGCTAATAGTCCAGTTCACCAAACTGACCTCCCACTCTCCGCTACGCCACGTGCACCTCCAGACACGAACACACATAAGGACACAGCACGAATCATCCGGACACGTACATCCCCTGAACACTCACAAACGGACACAGCTACACGTAATTCCTACGACCCAGTCCTGTCTAACGTTGCTTCGATCAAGAATTTATACAAGGCTTAACCAATCTGGAAGAATTAGAATATTACCTGAGAGAGGAAGAACCAACTGGAAGAGTCCGTTGATCCAAAAAGTCGAACACGCCTCTTCGTGTCCTGCCGTGGTCCAAGTCTCATACTGCAGCATTACATCGAGCATGTCCCAGACAAGAAACAAAGAAAGAAAACTCAGCCAATAGGAAGTTCTGTAGAAAAAGATCATTGATCACGATTTGATCGATCGTCCCTAATCGATCCAAACAAAAATAGATCCACACGAGACACATGATACGAACGAAGAGAACATACCACGGTTGTCAACCGCCAGGAGAACGGAGAAGCGCCGCCGTTCGAGACAAGTGCTCTGCTGCCACCGTCGTCCGGGAGAGAATGACAACACCGTCGTGGGGACTTCTCAGTCGAGGAGATCGACTGAGCGCCGCCGAGAAACCGCCGGAAGTCGCAGCGAAGATGATCAAGAAGCCATTATCGCCGCTGGAGGGGTCGCCCAGTCGAAGAAGGGTGGTGTGCCGCTCAGGTCGGGTGAGCGCCTCCTGAGTGGTGGTGCCTCGCCGTCGTCATGAAGGTTGGCGAGTCCATCGACGAAGCTCTTGAAGAAGATGGAGGATCGCCGCCGCCGCGTCGTCTGCATGCCGAGATCCCGATCGTGAAGGTGGCATTGATGCTCTCAGTTACCGGAGAGTGAGCTCCTCGCCATCGCGATGGAAGAAACCACAAGAATCTAGGGTTAGGTTTCGACCGACTGGGAAATTGGGAAAAAGGAAAATGAAATTTGGGAGAAGCTCTCAAGAATGAACTGCTGTTCATTTCTTTCTCCTCTCTTATTTTATATAGAGTGACTTTAAGAGAAAGGTGAATGGAAATTTTACATATAAATTCTTTCACTAACTATCATTTACATATTTATCCACAATTCAGTTAGAGAATTAGTTAGAAAAAGTGGGGACCATGCTTAATTAGTTATAACCAATTAAGTATTTACCACTTATGCCACTAATTCAAATCTTTTCCTCCAAATAAAATAATCACAACATTTATTAAATAAGAATTTACTAAAATTTAAACTAGGAAAACTTTAAAAATTCCATAAAATTGAAAAGCGGGGTTACAGTATTGCTGATCTTTGACTCATCATCCCTCTGGTCCCACTCCCATGCCCCGTCACTCGGATTTCGCTGGACCCAGATTCGAGGATCGTTAGACTCGACGCTACTTCGACCCTGCTACAACCTACATTGATTTTAGTCGTTCTGCTGACACTAGTGATGATGAGAGTTGATAAGCGTATTTGGGTTTTGGATATTTGTGACTCCATCTGTTGATGATGATGATGATCTTGTAGCACTTATTAGACTTTATTTTATGTACTAGTTATGGTAAAGTCTCTTTCAGACTTCCATATTTTATTTAGTGAGTTTTTATGTACTTGCATGCTACGGCTGGTGATGCTTAAGTGATATCTACTTGATCTATTTTACTTATGCAGTTAGACATATTATTAGCCATGTTTATCTTTTCATCTCTTGGTATCAATATGTCTTCTTTCTTATGTTGTTTGTGCTCACTATTTGCGGGGGAGAATTCATTTTATACAAATAACAAAGGGGGAGAAGAGTATACCAAATGATGGCACAACTGATGCCAAGTACCAAATGACAAGTTTTTTTTTTAAATAAAGAGGTATAAAACTTTCAAGTTATTTTCATTTGATATTATTTGGTATAAACTCAAAGTTTGTCAATTATCAAAATGGGGGAGATTGTTGGCCCATTGGTCATAGTCACACCTGATTTTGATAATCAAAATAGACTTTTGTCGATACGCAAATAATACACAGCTACAGGTGCAAAAATAGAACGTCTACTTCCAACATCCTATCACTTGTCGTCTTCATCATACAACGTCTTCAGATACTGAGCAAGACATTTTTTATATTTTATTTTCTATTTTTTTACTTTATTAAGCCTAGAAAAATGTAAAGTTGATCGGATTGGCAACTGGCTTTCTACTGAACTCCACTGTCCAAATAAGCCTACACATCTACCCCACAATCTTATACTAAGCCTATACCCAATACTACCCCATACCCAATATACAAAAAGCCTAACAAAAATGAGCATATCTTCATAAAAGAACTCTAGCCGAGTTCGGCCATGTTAGTTCCTGATCATTTTGGTCTTCCTGAATATCTGCAACTACTTTTCAAATTACGAAAAATATGGACCCGAGCTGATGTCGAGTTCTGTCCCCAAAAATGCTATAAATAGAGGAGAAGTTCCCATTCCAATTCACTCAATTATTCTTCTCTTCTCTTTTTATTCAAAAGCATTCTAAAGCTACACATTTTCATATTTAGCCTTTGACGACTCATATCCAAGCCAAGTGCTTTTCCAATTCAATCTAGAGTTTTGTTCGATTTGTAAAGAAGGCTTTTCGAAAATGTTCTAGTTTTCAAAGTTTCTCTCTTTGAAGTTGCGAGTCCTTCGGACGAAAAGTCGTGTTGTAAGGAGCTGCAAGCGCTCGATTAAAACTTGTGCTATAATGGATTAACATCGAGCAAGAGTACTTGAGACTGGACTAGTCATCTCGGAGGGATACCATTATACATCACTGTGTCATGAGTTTGCTTTTTTGATGCTCTTTAGTTTATGCATTTAACTTTTATAGTTTGATATCATCTGCCTAGTACTTCATACTTGTGACACTGCTTATAATATTTTTATTTGGTGATTATCTTTTCGATGCACACACACACACTTTATTCACCCCCCCTCTAGAGGTGCTCAATGTTCCTACACTATTTATAGCCACAAGATGGATTAAGAGGGCATATGAAGAGCCACTCCCCTATTAAATAGGGGTTAACTCCTCTACGACTAATGAGGAGCCTGTCCCTCCAACCCCGGACCTGGTTAAATCGAGGTACTCGAGCTCTATGCCTGCCACGATGGCATCAAAAAGGGGAAAGAGTACATATGCTCGCCATGTCACACCCCAATAAAGCCCGAGCGAGCCCGATCACAGATTGGGTCCACAAAAAAAAGGAGGTAAATTGCCACTACTTCTTCCATTCAGAAAAAAAAAATGTATGTACTTATACGAAGAAGTACAAAAAATAGAGGAAGGACATATTCAAATGTCCACGCAAAGCCCCTGAAGTTGCTGACAAAGAAAAGATATGAGTTGTTCCTTCTTCTCACGTTCAACACGCCTGGCTTCCTACTCGACAACAACCGAGTCTTCTAGGCGAGTATGGGAGGTGAGCCTATCCTTCAGATCTTTTGCTGCAATATTCATGGCAGCAGAAGATGCACTGATCTTCTCTAACAACCTACTATTGGCTTCCTGGTCTCGAGTGAGGCAGTACGACAAAGCTCCAACCTTTGGTGTTTTGCTCGGAGCCTTTTGTCTTCCACCATGATCATCATGGCCTTTTGAGCGACAAAGTCATAATCCATAGACCTCAACGTCGACTCACGAGATAGTCGGCGACACCTCTCAGCCAACCGACCAAGTTCATGACTAAGGAAGGTTCACACCTCCCCATGGCTGGGTGATCATCGACCCCTTCCTTGGCAATCTCTGTAACCTCAGCCGAAACCGAAAAATAGAGATACAAAGGCCCAGAATGATCCAGCGTACACCGGGAATCAGGTATCCCTCCATAAGGAGCATCATGATCTTCCGATACCCCTGATGATTATGGCGACCATGAAGCTCCTTATCCAGTCTTCCTCGTAGCCTTTTTCGATCCTAACCATAGGATATACCAAATGGTAAGGAGGAACTCGCCTCCCTAAAGCCTGCACACAACCAAACGTAACGCATGAGGGAAAAGAAAAGAAGATTGGGAGGAGCATTCGAGACTGGACTACCTTCAAAGCCCCTTCTCTATAGGTGATCACCTTCTTCAAAGTCTTCTTGGAACACTGCCAGAACCATTTTAGCCGGCCGCTTACCAGGTCACCTAGGGCTGCTCACATCCGGAGCCGCATGCCGTGAATCATCCCGACAAAACTGACCAGAAGCATATCTCTTTCGCGGTGGTGCTTCCACAGCAGCACTGAATTCAGGAAGTTGCTGCAAAGAGGAAGGCATCAGCCTCGTGCCCACAATGAAGCTAGTCCCCACGCTATAGACAACCGGGGGTACGATCGACTGACAGTGAAAAGTAGCCGACGTAAAAATGATGGGCGGCTCACTCTCCACACTTGGCAACTCGAACTCTACACCAGTACCCGTAGTGAAGTAATAGTGCCATGCTCGTGCACCATATATCATGTTCCCCTCAAATCTAAGGTGCTGATTTGGGTTCTCCAGTAGGAGCTGACAATACCCAAATTGCCTAGCAAACTTGCTCGACAAGTAAGGCTACAGAAAAATGACATTCCTACTCTGATAGACCAAATGAGATGGTCTTATAGAAAAGAGCCAATATATGGTTTGAGGGGAGAGCACATGAGTGCCTAACTTTACGTCAACATGTACAAGACCGATATCTGCTTTAGGAAAATCGGGTACTACGGAGCAAATGAGTAGTCATCCAGGGAGGCAAAGCCTTTCTACAATAGGGTACCTCTTTGGAAACCCAGGTCATCGCCCCACATTGTCGCAAGAAGGTATCTCCTTCCAGAATGCTCTTTCTGCAGACACCAATGAGCGATGGTGTAGCAAGAACCACCCCATCAAGTAGTGGTAAGGCATTTCCACACGATTGAAGCTTTCAGTCCCCTTGTGGTCTAGAACCTTTTGGACGAAGGTGGAGACCCCGTTGGATGCAACAAACCATCGCAGGGAGAAGGGCCAACTTGTGCCCAAATGCCAACTTCATCACCGGGAGTATCAGGTTACGGTTGATCCGATCTATCAAACCCGAACCCCTAGGGACCACGCATAACCGTAACTAGAGCATCAAGAAGCAGGCCAATATGGCCTTATCAGACAGAGGTTGCTTGTCCTGATGGAAATAAGATAGGTCGTCTACTAACCAATTACCCCGTTCGTCTCCAACCATGAACTTTTCCGTACTCCGGATCAAAGTCTTAATCTGCTGGTGAGTCTGCGGCTTCCATACATAGACTCGCTGGGAACTCGAACAAGAAGGAAAAAGATGAGTCATCCATGCAGTAATCAGAGGAGCTGCTTGTCACGACCCGCTCCCGAATAATCGGACACGAGTCGGACACGCCCAGCCTTCGTCATTAGACACGACTAAGTAAGCTGTACCAAGCTAGGAAAATCTAACCAGATAAATATAAATGTGCACAATCACAACATCTAAAAATGTTCCTAGAAAGATCACCATAATCCACAAATCTATATATCATAAAGGTACCAGAGTCAACAGGAATGAAATATGCTATGAACTCTAAAAATAATATCTAGGAGTAAAGTTAAGTAGTCTAAACCTGAAGTCTCTAGCTAAGTCATGTCTCCATCCTGCTCAGCTAAGATCCGGGCTCTGGCCCATAAGATAGAACAATATCCTGTAAGTACACCTGCAACATATCCAGTCAGGAGCGGAGCTAAGTATATCCAAGGAAATGAACAAGAACATCATGATATGGAATGAGTACAGGAAAACATAAAGTACAGGAAATGGGAACACGAATGCTGGAAAGTAAATACAGGAAATATAAGGAACATGAAATAAAACCTGAACATGAAATATACAATGAACCTGACGTGTGCAATATATCGAAATACATCCAAAGTGTGTGATTGGCTTGGGTAGAACATGGAACATGAAATGGTACGGCTTCGGTCCCGCGTGCACGATGCGGGGCCTAAGCTATTCACATGAATTGTAACTCGGGTTTGATCACACATCTGTAGTATTTTCCCTCCCAGACACAAGTAAACTCAAGGAACAAGATACAAGACAATCTTGTGAAATATCGTGTCAACAAGAAGGTACAAGCATGAATATAGAAAAACACAAGACATGAAGTAATGGACAAGTCCGAGGAGTATACTTGCCTTGCTCAGGGTGATCGAGAATGGGTGGTAAAGCTACATGTCCTCCTGTTAATGATTACAAGTTGGTTAAGCTATAATACTCCACTAGCTGGTTCTAGTACAATTAAATGTCCCAGCCATTCATTAAGTCATCAATTAATAACTAAGAACTAAATCTTCAAAGAAACTAGAGTCCAAGTCCTAGTTTATTAAAATAATACAAATTTACTGTTTAATTACTTATATCCCATTGAGAACATATACATAACTAATAGAGGTAAAACCTATAATAATTTACTGTTAAGCTGTCTAAAGAACATTAGTAAAGTATTACATAGAGAAATTTTGGCCAGTCCTAACCATAACTAATTTGTTAAAGTAATTCAATAACTAAAATATAACAATCAAAATACAGTCACAACTGTTGCTAGCACCCACAGATTCACTATCAAATCTAAACAAAATAACTCCACTTTTCAAAGAGGTAATGCAACTTTAAGCATCTGAAATATGTGTAAAACAACTCCTCCACATAGTGCTACAAAAAATTTGAAGTACAAACCTTCAGAATCTAATCTAACTCGGCCCTGCCCATATTTACAAAATTCCAAACTAAACATTCTCAACAATCTCAATCCAGTAAGTTCATAAGAACCTAAAAAGCAACTAATATGTTCATTATTCCAACAATACAACCCAACATGGCCTCTCCCTTGCTGGGTCAGTACTACTATCAACTATACCCCAAACTATCCCAGTAACATGTAGATACAATAATCAGCCGAACCATAAACCAAACCATTCACTGAAATTAGCTCCAAATCTAAAACAAATTTGTTTAGCCAAACACAGAGCTATACCACTACTCCATTACTAACAACCACATAAACTAGCTGAAAGTTATCAAGAATTTAGTAAAGACAGACCCCATCCTATCTAAATTTTAAAACATTACACACATTGCTAAGATTTACTTTAGCAACACCCATACAAACCCAAAAACTCTACCCGATAATGCAATCAAACCCACATAACATTTAGCACAGCCCATCTGAACCTAAAGCTGATCGAAATGACACTGTTCACCTGGCAACTAACGGTTTTCCAATTCAAATTCAAACAAGTACACTCTGAACCTGTAAACAGAACACACAACAACAATCTAACCACTCGATCACATATCTGCTCGCTCTGCTACACTTAAATTGGTCCTATGCACCCGACACTCCCTACTGGACATAATACGCTGGGCACGAACAATGTACTTCCATGACTCAATCCTGCCCTGCCCAACATCCCCGTCAATCATAACTACAAGCAACATGTTCCCCGAGCATCAAGGAGCGCAGAATAATACCTGAGAAGAGTTGGGACTAACTTCGTGTATGATAACACAAGCAACCGTGTCTGATACAATCCTACTCGAGTCCAATCATGAAACAAAACCTGGTTCAGACATTAATACAAACAGTTAAGAGGCAGATCGGAATCAAAATTGCTCAGAGTTATACTTGAATTGGAAAGATCCATTGAATCCACTAGATCCAGAAATCAAAGATCCAAACACTTAAATTACTCCGATCAAAAGAAAGACAGTTCCTTTGAATGGATACTTACCAAAAATTAAGAATCTGAGCTCGATCTTGAGTTCTCGAGTGCTGGAACAGAGTTGATGCTTGTTAAGCTCAATGTCGGAGGCGGTGATTGGACAGACAGAAGAAATCACAGAAAAGGAAAGACTAGAACGTCGATCACCAGAGATGAAGAAGATGAGGCGATCCTTCGAAGAACTCCTCGTCATCCCGATCTCATCAATAACTCCTCCGAGAGCTTGGATCGATCATGGGTTGCGATGGAGGAAGGAGAACTGATCTGACGTAGATCGCTACGCGTCAAGATTTGAGTCGTCGATCCACTGAAGAAGAGAAAATCGCCTGGAAGAAGCCGCCTCGCCGCCGTTGGTGGTGAGATCTCCTAGTCGCTGCCGGAGAGGAATTTCCTCATCGTCGGATGTGACGAAGACTCTGCCATGGCCGGCGCTCCACAAAATTATGGTTTGGTGGAATAAAGAATGAGAGGGAAGAAGAAGGATGTGAGGATGAGCAAGCTCTGCTCAGGAATGAAACAGAATGGCTAGAGAGAGAGATGTTTATATAGGTAGTTAATGGTTGGGTTGTTAGCTTGGATAGAAAGCAATATATCGGAGGGAAAATCAAAAATTTGGGAAAATGATTTAGTTCTTCAACTATAGTTGAGTTATTCAAAAATTCCTAAAAGGAATGATATGCACACAGTTTACAGAATTTAAAGAAATAAAGGTAAATATCTATCACCCCTTTATTAAGTAAATCCCGATACTAATTTATTGAAACATAAATTCTAAATTTAAGAATGTCCACTCCAAAACTTCATAACACACTTCCAAAATAATTACCCATGAACTTTAATTGAGAAAATTTTTTGAATATTAGAAATACTCCCAAAATTATAAAAACCAGAAAGACGGGGTTACAAATCTCCCCCTAGAAAATTTTGTCCTCGAAATTCAAAAGAGGTACAGCAACAAGATTAAGAAAAATTATTTCAAGCAAGACAAAATTTGAAAATGAGCAATGAAGTTTAGACATAAAATAAAGCCAAATTTAGGCATGGTCAAAACGGAATTTAAATTATCTGCATATTTGATAGGCATAAGAGCTTAGTTATTATAGCCTACAGGTATCTAGATATGATCAGAGGCGGGATTTGGAGTGATGCATGAGAGTGATATATCATGACAAGATAAACGGTTGAAATGGTATAATTGATAATGATCAAAATTGATCGGACACGAAGTGAAATGAAGTTTTGTTAAAACCTGACACGATGATTACATACATAAAGTTGTAGTAACACGATAATGATCGAAGACACGCCCGAGATGAAATGAATTTCAAACATAACTGGAGGGTAAATCCAGAGGCACAATCTTCTAGTCATGATTAAATTTGAAAGTGTAGTACAAAAATCATTATTATATAGGCATGATCTAGATTAAAGTTTTTAGACAAATACTGATATTATGAGTACAATTGATAGAAAAATCTGGTGGGACGAAATCAAATCTAGCAAGATGTATATATTGAAAAAATCAAATGATTCAATGATAAAATGCAAGAAGAGAAAGTTTGCAAGGGTTGGTTGAGAAAAACGTGCAAAATACCCAGGAGGTATTAGTATCAAATCAGGATGATCGTGCAAGGATTTGGGATTCACGAAAATCGATAATCATATGAAAAAGAAATATAGTCTCCGTGGTATCCAAGAACATATAGGTATTTGAAATTACTTTGCTTAGAATCCCTACCCCGTTAGTATATATCTGACTGCAGTGGACTTTCGACTCCGTGACTCAAATAATAATATGTCACCAAATATTCTGTCAACCTTATCCATTTTCCAACAATCATTGATGAAACAACCCAGGAGATCAAGATATGAAGAATATGACAAAGTCTCAATAATACTCGAAAACCTATGAATGTCTGAAATCACTTCAACTTAGAGTTCCTGCCTCACCAATGCGCTGCTGGCTGCAGTGAACCTTCAGTATCCGTAGTCCAGATAATGACTGCAGCGTGCAACTGCCACGCCCCAGTAGATCATCGGATAATCTCTCCATCTATCCATAGGAAAAAGGATTTCAAGGAATTCAAAATGAGTTTCAATAGTCCAAGTCATGATAAAAGTGATGTTTTATGTCTTTTTTAGAAAATAAAGAGTTTCTCTAGGTACCGAGAATCAACAAAAGATCTGACAAGGAGTAGTGGGTAAAACAAAAGGATTTTAAATCTCGAACAGGGAATGGAGTTTCAAATAGTAACCGGGATCTCAAATGGCAAGCAACCCATATAGAGAAAAATCTCGAATAGATAACAAAGCCCTGGATGGTGAACAGAAAGCAAAGTATAGAATAGAAACAAAATCTCAAAGTAAGAAACAATTCTCGTATCGAAAACAGAGTTCAACAAAGTCTCGAATAACAACGAAATCTCGAATAGATCTCGAATGGGCAACGAAGTCTTGAACAATACCTTGAATGAAAAAGAAATTTCAATAGGAAACAAACCTCAGATAGAAAATCAAACATCAACAAAATCGTAGATAAAAGTAATTCTCGAATAGAAAATCTCGAACAAGAGTCAAGGCCATGAATAGTGAGTAGAATTAGAGTATCAATTAGAGAATGGGAACAAGCATTGAATGGTGAATATGAAACAAGCAAAATATCAAATAGGAAATATAGTCAAACAAGGTCGTGAACAGAAACAAGTCGCGAATAGGAAACAAAAATTTCATGGGGAACGAGTCAAAATCTCAAAATAGAAAACGAAATCTTCAAACGAAATCTCGAATTGAAGCAAGATTCAAACAAGATTTTGAATGTAAACAAGGTTTCGAACAAGAAATAAAATCATGAATAGGAAATAAAATATCCAAACAATGTCTCGAATATGGACGAAATCTCAAACAAGTCTCGAATAGAACAAGTTTTAAATAGAGAACCAATTTTTTCAAATAGAAGTCAATCAGTAGAAAACAAAGTCATGAACAATGAACAAGCTATCGAACTGAAGATCTCGAATAAGAATATGGTTACGAACAAGATTCTATAATAGGAACAATCTCTCGAGGTACATCTCGAATATCAACCAAGGTTCTTAGATAGAAAACAAAGAAATGATATAGGTGCTAAGACAGGATTGTGAATCACGATTCATGGTTTTCTCCAACCATGCAAGAGAGTCTTCTATCTTTAGTACTTCTTCAGAAACTGGAATCACTTCAACTTCTTCAACTGTCCCGACGTAGGGTGGTCCTTGTGGTAGTCATGGTGCTCCTCGGGCTTGTCCTTGGGCAGTGTGATCAATGGTCTCCGGGCAATCCTTGACTTAGTGGCCAAGCAATCCGCCGTGCAAGTATAGGCTCAGTCTCTTGCGGCACTCGTCATAGTGGTGTCCTGAGCGGCAGCAGAAGTTGCAAATAATCATCGGCTGAATACGAATCCGAATCTGATGATGCTCCGTCCGAGTGTTGCGATGTTTTACGTGTCCAGGGTAGTTGTTGTCTCCGTCATAAGTCTTCATGTCTCTCCTGAACTTCAGCTTCCCGTCTCGTTGTATTGTTTGTGTTACATTTTGCATCAGAGGAGTCGGATCGTCAGAGACTTGGATGATCTTCAGTAGCGGCTCCAGGTTCTCAATCTGCTCCTTGGTGCAAGATATGCGTTTGGTGTCGGGGAAGTCCAAGGATCCGAGAAAATCAGAAGTCCTTCCTGGCTCGAAGAGTGTATCCACAAGTGTGGCTTGGAAAAGGATGGCCTGCTCCTTCTGGGTGTCAAAATTCTTGAAACATCTCCATCAACTGCGTACTACCCATGGGAATAGTAGGACGATAGAAGGTAGTGGATGCTCGAAACCCTCAAGTATAGGTGGATCAACAGTTCCGGTGTTGCATTCTCAAACTATCTGAAAAACAAAAAACTGTTAAGATGCCCTAAACCTAAAAACAACAAGCGTTTATAATATATCAATATACCTAATGTACCCGATTTTCTATGTTGTGATCAAGTTTCCCTAGTTTAACAAGTCCCCCAAGAGTACTATAATACCTAGGTACTATTAGGACAGACCTGCATGGGCCACCACTAAAAACATGTCACGACCCGCTCCCGAATAATCGGATATGAGTCGGACACGCCCGGCCTTCATCATTAGACACGACGAAGTAAGCTGTACCAAGCTAGGGAAATCTAACCAAATAAATATAAATGTGCACAATCACAGCATCTAAAAACATTCCCAGAAAGATTGCCATAATCCACAAATCCATATATCATAAAGGTACCAGAGTCAACAGAAATAAAATATGATATGAACTCTAAAAACAATATCTAGGAGTAAAGCTAAGTAGTCTAAACCTGAAGCCTCTAGCTAAGTCATGTCTCCATCCTGCTCAGCTAAGATCTCGGGCTCTGGCCCATAAGATAGAACAATATCCTTCAAGTACACCTGCAAAATATCCAGTCAGGAGCGGAGCTAAGTATATCCAAGAAAATGAACAAGAACATCATGATATGGAATGAGTACAGGAAAACATAAAGTATAGGAAATGGGAACACAAATGTTGGAAAGTAAATACAGGAAATACAAGAAACATGAAATAAAACCTGAACATGAAATATACAATGAACCTGACGTGTGCAATATATCGAAATACATCCAGAGTGTGTGATCGGCTTGGTTAGAACATGGTACATGAAATGGTACGTCTTCGGTCCCGCATGCACGATGCAAGGCCTAAGCTATTAACATGAATTGTAACTCGGGTTTGATCATACATCTGTAGTATTTCCCCTACCAGACACAAGTAAACTCAAGGAACAAGATACAAGACAATCTCGTGAAATATTGTGTCAACAAGAAGGTACAAGCATGAATATAGAAAAACACAAGACATGAAGTAATGGACAAGTCCGAGGAGTGTACTTGCCTTACTCAGGGTGATCGAGAATGGGTGGTAAAGATGGATATCCTCCTGTTAATGATTACAAGTTTGTTAAGCTATAATACTCCACTAGCTGGTTCTAGTTCAATTAAATGTCCTTGCCATTCATTAAGTCATCAATTAATAATTAAGAACTAAATCTTCAAAGAAATTAGAGTCTAAGTCCTAGTTTATTAAAATAATACAAATTTACTATTTAATTACTTATATCCCATTGAGAACATATACATAACTAATAGAGGTAAAACCTATAATAATATATTATTAAGCTGTCTAAAGAACATTAGTAAAGTATTACATAGAGAAATTTTGGTCAGTCCTAACCATAACTAATTTGTTAAAGTGATTCAATTACTAAAATATAACAATCAAAATACAGTCACAACTGTTGCTAGCACCCACAGATTCACTATCAAATCTAAACAAAATAACTCCACTTTTCAAAAAGGTAATGCTACTTTAAGCATCTGAAATATGTGTAAAACAACTCCTCCACATATTTCAGAGAGGTAATGCTACAAAAAATTTGAAGTACAAACCTTCATAATCTAATCTAACTCGGCCCTGCCCATATTTAGAAAATTCCAAACTAAACATTCTCAACAATCTCAGTCCAGTAAGTTCATTAGAACCTAAAAGCAACTAATATGCTCATTATTCCAACAATACAACCCAACATGGCCTCTCCCTTGATGGTTTGGTACTGCTATCAACTATACCCCAAACTATCCCAGTAACATGTAGATACAATAATCAACCGAACCATAAACCAAACCATTCACCGAAATTAGCTCCAAATCTAAACCAAATTTGTTTAGCCAAACACAGAGCTATACCACTACTCCATTACTAACAACCACATAAACTAGCTGAAAGTTATCAAGAATTTAGGACAGACCCCATCCTATCTCATTGTTAAAACATTACACACATAGCTAAGATTTACTTTAGCAACACCCATACAAACCCAAAAACTCTACCAGATAATGCAATCAAACCCACATAACATTTAGCACAGCCCATCTGAACCTAAAGCTGATCGAAAGGACACTGTTCACCTGGCAACTAATGGTTTTCCAATTTAAATTCAAACAAGTACACTCTGAACCTGTAAACAGAACACACAACAACAATCTAACCACTCGATCACAAATCTGCTCGCTTTGCTACACTTCAATTGGTCCTCTGCACCCGACACTCCCTACTGGACACAATACGCTGGACACGAACAATGTACTTCCATGACTCGTTCTTGCCCTGCCCAACATCCCTGTCAATCATAACTACAAGCAACATGTTCCCCGAGCATCAAGGAGCGCAGAATAATACCTAAGAAGAGTTGAGACTAACTTCGTGTATGATAACACAAGCAACCGTGTCTGATACAATCCTACTGGATTCCAATCATGAAACAAAACCTGGTTCAGGCATTAATACAAACACTTAAGAGGCAGATCGAAATCAAAACTGCTCAGAGTTATACTTGAATTGGAAAGATCCAATGAATCCACTAGATCCAGAAATCAAAGATCCAAACACTTAAATTACTCCGATCAAAAGAAAGACAGTTTGTTTTGAATGGATACTTACCAAAAATTAAGAATTTGAGCTCGATCCTGAGCTCTCGAGTGCTGGAACAGAGTTGATGCTTGTTAAGCTCAATGTCGGAGGCGGTGATTGGACAGACAGAAGAAATCACAGAAAAGGAAAGACTAGAACGTCGATCACCAGAGATGAAGAAGATGAGGCGATCCTCCGAAGAACTCCTCGTCACCCCGATCTCATCAATAACTCCTCCGAGAGCTTGGATCGATCACGGGTTGCGACGGAGGAAGGAGAACTGATATGACGTAGATCGCTACGCGTCGAGATTTGAGTCGTCGATCTACCGAAGAAGAGAAAATCGCCTGGAAGAAGCCGTCTTGCCGCCGTTGGTGGTGAGATCGCCTAGTCGCTGCCGGAGAGGAATTTCCTCATCGTCGGATGTGACGAAGACTCTGCCATGGCCGGCGCTCCACAAAATTAGGGTTTGGTGGAATGAAGAATGATAGGGAAGAAGAAGGAGGTGGGGATGAGCAAGCTCTACTTAAGAATGAAACAGAATGGCTAGAGAGAGAGATGTTTATATAGGTAGTTAATGGTTGGGTTGTTAGCTTGGAAAGAAAGCAATATTTCGGAGGGAAAATCAAAAATTTGGGAAAATGATTTAGTTCTTCAACTATAGTTGAGTTATTCAAAAATTCCTAAAAGGAATGATATGCACACTGTTTACAGAATTTAAAAAATGAAGGTAAATTTTTATCACCCCTTTATTAAGTAAATCCCGATACTAATTTATTGAAACATAAATTCTAAATTTAAGAATGTCCATTCCAAAACTTCATAACACACTTCCAAAATAATTACCCATGAACTTTAATTGAGAAAAAAATTTGAATATTAGAAATGCTCCCAAAATTATAAAACCATAAAGGCGGGGTTACACTGCTCCCTCCTTCTTCTTGTCTCCCATCGAGAGATGCTTGCATAAGGAATATACTCCTCGTAGGGCTCTTCGCCTCAAGGAAATAAGGACACTTCATACATCTCGTGGAGGGCTAGTCCCATTTTACTACCAAACGTGAAGAACATACCAATGCAACAATTGTACACCTCCACCAGTGCAATAAAGGCACCAACATTGGTATCCAGTCCCCATTGAGTGGCTTTGATTGCAAAAAATAGGCCGGTTGCCTTAACTCGGCCTCATACTTCGCCAGAATCTACCCTGACAGTGCCTTCCACACAGGTCTATAGTGGGCCCAACCAAAAAACCGGAGCTATCCAGGGGGTAAGATCATTTCGCTGCTAGCATATTTATAAAAGTGTTTGGGTAAATGGAAGAACGGTTGGAGATAAGTCATCCAAAAGGGCACCGGGTAGCAAACCCACAGACGGACCAGGAGTGGGGGCCCTGGAGTTTGCA
Source organism: Iris pallida (assembly GCA_029216955.1). Classification (NCBI taxonomy): domain Eukaryota; kingdom Viridiplantae; phylum Streptophyta; class Magnoliopsida; order Asparagales; family Iridaceae; genus Iris; species Iris pallida. The sequence continues at coordinate 19,576,397 of JANAVB010023995.1, forward strand.
TACACCTTCTTCATCTTTGAAGAGAAGCAAACGACACCAAGCCAGACATTCGCTAGCTCCTTGGTCAGTCCCACACCATTTCTCTCGGAACTCGCTACCAACGCGAAAGCAGACAATGGCAGATGAGGCTCCGTCAAGGGCAAGTGCATGCACGTTCCACCGGAAGAAAAATGCCAATCCTCTTCTACCTAAACTATTACGCCCCGGTCCCGTAGGACCGATCGTCCTCGCTAAGGCGTGATGCCGTACGAGCCTAGATTGTGCTCGTGCAAGGCATTTTCGTAATGCCGATTAAAACAGCTTGCGACGGGGTCATCGCACAGAAGTCCCAAACAAAAATATTGAATATACAAGGCATCACAAGCATTGACACTTCAGAGTCTTTATTGATACTTGAAATAAGATTACAAAGGTGCGTGTCCCAGATTACAATCACTCAAGCTCACTTTTCTCTCATTTTACAAGTCACTCAGCTCTCTCTCTTATCTATCTATACAATTGACGAGCCAGCAGATGCTTTAGATAGGCGATGTCCATACATTATGTCCCATATAAGTTTTGACTCCAAGCGGCTGTACGCCACGAACGCTAAGGAACTCCGTGCCTCGACGCATCCAAGCGAGCTTTCGCGCCGACGAGCTTCTACCTATGCCTGCACATGAAAACTGTATGGGTGTCAGTACTCAACTGTACTGGTGGAGTGAGCTCCTCACCCACCCATACAAAACCAACACATTCATTTACTTTGTGCAACATAATCCCTTTATGATTGTCTTTCTATTCTTGCCTTAGGATCGATTTTAGGACAGAGATGTATGGTCTATTTGTGTCTCTAGACCATCATCGTGCTATTGCACCGATAACTTCCTTATCCTTGCCTCTAGGCCATTCTCGTGCTTGCAACATCAATGTACCGACTTGTGCTTGCCTTGCCCATACTTTGGGACGCTACAACATGATTCATGTTATCGACTTGGTTCGTGCTTCAACATTGAGGTCGTGCCTCGCAACGTAGTTAACCAGACTTGCCTTACGGCTCTTCTCGACTTAACTCGGGACGACTCAATCCTGACTTATGCGACTCTATATCATCGACTTAATACTCGATGCCACATTCGTGCCAAACCACGTGTCATTGCTATAGCCAAATCTTAGGCCTCTTAAGACTTGTGATGCAATCGTGCATACCATCTTTACTTCATTCGTGCTATGCTTTCTCTTTCTTGATTCGACCGACACCGTGCATGCGGATTGTCGCTCCGCACGTCAACTTGACCATATGAAAGGTCACTGGCAATTCAAGCCATCTTGGACATGTAGGTGGTACAAGACGAGGCCCTTGCAGCTAAGGGTTGCTAGCCCTACTCAAGTCCTCGAATCACCGGTGGCGTGCTCTTGCCTAACTACCTTGCTCCCCTCCTAGGCCGATACGGTCCTGTGGCCCCAGGTTTCCGAATCGAAGGTGCGAAACCTTTTCGACAAGTTGTCCATGACCACGCACCTACGAGAAATGGCCTAACCGTCACAACTTAGTTTCCTTTGCTTTACTTCTTTTACTTTACATACTTCGTTTGTAGAGCCCAAACCAGGGTTGCCTCGGCGACTAACCTACAGTCCCAACATGTTTCCTTCTCGGCGACTGACCTATAGTCCCGACATATTTTGTGTTTCCATACTCTTATTGACTTAACTCATAAATGGCTAATTCATATCCTTCAAGCATAACTTGCACAAAACGTGTTCTTTATGTGCCAATATTTCAGTTAGAATCACTCTATGCCATATTTCAGTTAGAATCACTTCTTTATACTCATTTTCACTATTCTATGAGCATTTGATATCTTATTTCGGTCAGAAATCATATTTCTATGCTCGCTTTCATAAGTCTATCCGACTTTTTACCATATTTTAGTTAGAATCGCGTATCTATACTCGGTTTCACCAATCTACGCCCATTCAACACCATATTTCGATTAGAATCACCCATCTATACTCGTTTTCACCATTCTACGCCCATTTTAAACCATATTTTGGCTAGGATCACCCATTTATACTCGTTTTCACCATTTCATGTAAGTTTTATACTATATTTTATTTATAAATAACCATCTAACTCATTTTCATTGTTGTTTGCTCATTCTACACCAATTTCAGTTACAATTACTCATTTATACTCGCTTTCACCATTTTACGGGTATTTGATACCTTATTTCGGTTAGAAATCACATTTATATACTCGCTTCCACAAATCTATGCGACTTTTTACCATATTTTGGTTAGAATCACGCATTTATACTCAGTTTAACCAATCTACGCCCATTCAACACCATATTTTGTTTGTAATCACCCATCTATACTCTTTTTCACCATTCTACGTCCATTTTACACCATATTACGGCTAGGGTTATTCATCTATACTCATTTTTACTATTACATGTAAGTTTTATACTATATTTCTTTTATAATTAACTATCTAATACTTGTTTTTATCCTTTTATGCTCATTCTATATCATATTTCAGTTACAATCACTCATTTGTACTCGCTTTCACCATTCTACGGGCATTTGATACCTTACTTCTGTTAGAAATAACATTTTCATACTCTCTTCCATAAAGTTACACCACATTTTACCATATTTTGGTTAGAATCATACATCTATACTCGGTTTTACCAATCTACGCCCATTCTTCACCATATTTCTATTAGTGTCACCAATCTATACTTGTTTACACCATTTTACGCCCATTTACACCATATTTCGGCCAGAGTCACCCAGCTATACTCATTTTCACCATTATACGTCTGTTTTATACCATATTTTGTTATAATTAACAATCAGATACTCGTTTTCATCGTTCTATGCTCACTCTATGCCATATTTCAGTTAGAATCACTTCTTTATACTCATTTTCACTATTCTATGAGCATTTGATATCTTATTTCGGTCAGAAATCATATTTCTATGCTCGCTTTCATAAGTCTATCCGACTTTTTACCATATTTTAGTTAGAATCGTGTATCTATACTCGGTTTCACCAATCTACGCCCATTCAACACCATATTTCGATTAGAATCACCCATCTATACTCGTTTTCACCATTCTACGCCCATTTTAAACCATATTTTGGCTAGGATCACCCATTTATACTCGTTTTCACCATTTCATGTAAGTTTTATACTATATTTTATTTATAAATAACCATCTAACTCGTTTTCATTGTTGTTTGCTCATTCTACACCATTTTCAGTTACAATCACTCATTTATACTCGCTTTCACCATTTTACGGGTATTTGATACCTTATTTCGGTTAGAAATCACATTTATATACTCGCTTCCACAAATCTATGCGACTTTTTACCATATTTTGGTTTGAATCACGCATTTATACTCGGTTTAACCAATCTACGCCAATTCAACACCATATTTCGTTTGTAATCACCCATCTATACTCTTTTTCACCATTCTACGTCCATTTTACACCATATTACGGCTAGGGTTATCCATCTATACTCATTTTTACTATTACATGTAAGTTTTACTATATTTCTTTTATAATTAACTATCTAATACTTGTTTTTATCCTTTTATGCTCATTCTATATCATATTTCAGTTACAATCACTCATTTGTACTCGCTTTTACCATTCTACGGGCATTTGATACCTTACTTCGGTTAGAAATAACATTTTCATACTCTCTTCCATAAAGTTACACCACATTTTACCATATTTTGGTTAGAATCATACATCTACACTCGGTTTTACCAATCTACGCCCATTCTTCACCATATTTCTATTAGTGTCACCAATCTATACTTGTTTACACCATTTTACGCCCATTTACACCATATTTCGGCCAGAGTCACCCAGCTATACTCATTTTCACCGTTATACGTCTGTTTTATACCATATTTTGTAATAATTAACAATCAGATACTCGTTTTCATCGTTCTATGCTCACTCTATGCCATATTTCAGTTAGAATCACTTCTTTATACTCATTTTCACTATTCTATGAGCATTTGATATCTTATTTCGGTCAGAAATCACATTTCTATGCTCGCTTTCATAAGTCTATCCGACTTTTTACCTTATTTTAGTTAGAATCGCGTATCTATACTCGGTTTCACCAATCAACGCCCATTCAACACCATAGTTCGATTAGAATCACCCATCTATACTCGTTTTCACCATTCTACACCCATTTTAAACCATATTTTGGCTAGGATCACCCATTTATACTCGTTTTCACCATTTCATGTAAGTTTTATACTATATTTTATTTATAAATAACCATCTAACTCGTTTTCATTGTTGTTTGCTCATTCTACACCATTTTCATTTACAATCACTCATTTATACTCGCTTTCACCATTTTACGGGTATTTGATACCTTATTTCGGTTAGAAATCACATTTATATACTCGCTTCCACAATTCTATGCGACTTTTTACCATATTTTGGTTAGAATCACGCATTTATACTCGGTTTAACCAATCTACGCCCATTCAACACCATATTTCGTTTGTAATCACCCATCTATACTCTTTTTCACCATTCTACGTCCATTTTACACCATATTACGGCTAGGGTTATCCATCTATACTCATTTTTACTATTACATGTAAGTTTTATACTTTATTTCTTTTATAATTAACTATCTAATACTTGTTTTTATCCTTTTATGCTCATTCTATATCATATTTCAGTTACAATCAATCATTTGTACTCGCTTTCACCATTCTACGGGCATTTGATACCTTACTTCGGTTAGAAATAACATTTTCATACTCTCTTCCATAAAGTAACACCACATTTTACCATATTTTGGTTACAATCATACATCTATACTCGGTTTTACCAATCTACGCCCATTCTTCACCATATTTCTATTAGTGTCACCAATCTATACTTGTTTACACCATTTTACGCCCATTTACACCATATTTCGGTCAGAGTCACCCATCTATACTGATTTCACCATTCTACATCTGTTTTATACCATATTTTGTTATAATTATCAATCAGATACTCGTTTTCATCGTTCTATGCTCACTTTATGCCATATTTCAGTTAGAATCACTTCTTTATACTCATTTTCACAATTCCATGAGCATTTGATATCTTATTTCGGTCATAAATCACATATTTGTGCTTGCTTTCATAAGTCTACCCGACTTTTTACCATATTTTTGTTAGAATCATGTATCTATACTCGGTTTCACCAATCTACGCCTATACAACACCATATTTCGATTAAAATCACCCATCTATACTCGTTTTTACCATTCTACGCTCATTTTACACCATATTTCGGCTAGGATCACCCATCTATACTCATTTTCACCATTTCATGTAAGTTTTATACTGTATTTCTTTTATAATTAACCATCTAATACTCGTTTTCATCGTTGTTTGCTCATTCTATACCATATTTTAGTTACAATCACTGATTTATTCTCGCTTTCACCATTCTACAGACATTTGATTCATTATTTCGGTTAGAAATCACATTTCTGTACTCGCTTCCACAAATCTACGCGACTTTTACCATATTTTGATTAGAATCACGCGTCTATACTCGGTTTAACCATCTACGCCCATTCAACTCCATATTTCGATTATAATCACCCATCTATACTCGTTTTCACCATTCTACGTCCATTTTACACCATATTACGGCTAGGGTCACCCATTTATACTCATTTTCACCATTACATGTAAGTTTTATACTATATTTCTTTTATAATTAACCATCTAATACTTGTTTTCATCGTTTTATGCTCATTCTATACCATATTTTAGTTACAATCACTCATTTTTACTCGCTTTCACCATTCTACGGGCATTTGATACGTTACTTCAGTTAGAAATAACATTTATATACTCTCATCCACAAAGTTACACCACATTTTATATTTTGGTTAGAATCATACATTTATACTCGGTTTTACCAATCTACGCCCATTCTACACCATATTTCTATTAGAGTCACCAATCTATACTCGTTTACACCATTTTACGCACATTTACACCATATTTCGGCCAGAGTCGCCAGTTATACTTATTTTCACCATTCCACGTCTGTTTTATACGATATTTGGTTATAATTATCCATCAAATACTCGTTTTCATCGTTGTATGCTCACTCTATGCCATATTTCACTTAGAATCACTTATTTATACTCGTTTTCACTATTCCATGAGCATTTGATATCTTATTTCGGTCAGAAATCACATTTCTATGCTCGCTTTCATAAGTCTACCCGACTTTTTACCATATTTTGGTTAGAATCACATATATATACTCGATTTCACCAATTTAAGCCCATACAACACCATATTTCCATTAGAATCACCCATCTAACTCATTTTTACCATTTTACGCCCATTTTACACCATATTTCGGCCAGGTCACCCATCTATACTCGTTTTCACCATTTTATGTAAGTTTTATACTATATTTCTTTTATAATGAAGCATCTAATACTCGTTTTTATCGTTGTTTGATCATTCTATAGCATATTTAAGTTACAACTACTCATTTATACTCGCTTTCATCATTCTATGGGCATTTGATACCTTATTTCAGTTAGAAATCACATTTCTATACTGTCTTCTACAAATCTATGTTATTTTTTTTACCATATTTCAGTTACAATCATATTTCGGTTAGAAAACACATTTTTATACTCTCTTCCACCTTACTTCAGTTAGAAATCACATTTCTATAGTTTCTTCCATAAATCTATACCATATTTCAGTTACAATCACTCATTCATACCTCGTTTTCACCATTTCACATTCTATACTCTTCTATTCCACTTTTTACCATATCTTGGTTAAAATCATGCATCTATACTCGGTTTTAACAATCTATGTCCATTCTACATCATGTTTCGATTAGAATCATCCATCTATACTGGTTTACACCATTCTATGCCTATTTTATACCATATTTCGACAAGAGTTGCCCACCTATGCTCATTTTCACCATTAACCGTTGTATGCTCACTCTATACCATATTTCAGTTAGAATCACTTATTTATACTCGTTTTCACTATTCTACGAGCAATTGATATCTTATTTTCGTCAGAAATCACATTTCTAAACTCGCTTCCATAAATCTACGCCACTTTTTGCCCTATTTTAGTTAGAATCATGCATTTATACTCAGTTTCACCAATCTACGCCATTCTATACTATATTTTGATTAGAATCAGACATCTATGCTCACTTTCACCATTCTACGCTCATTTTACACCATATTTCGGCTAGGGTCACCCATCTATGCTCATTCTATACCATATTACTATTATAATCACTTATTTATACTCGCTTTCACCATTCTATGGGAATTTGATAACTTATTTCAGTTACAAATCATATTTATATGCTCGCTTTCACAAATTTACGCCATTGTCTTACCATATTTTGGTTAAAATCACTCATCTATACTCGGTGACACGAATCTACCTCCATTCTACACCATATTTTGATTATAATCACCCATTTATGCTCGTTTACATAATTGTACGCTCATTTTACACCATATTTTGGCTAGGGTCACCCATCTATACTCGTTTTAACCATTTCATGTAAGTTTTATACTATATTACTATTATAATTAGTCTTCTAATACTCGTTTTCATTGTTGTATATTTATTATATACAATATTTCAATCACAGTCACTCATTTATACTTGCTTTCACCATTATACGGGCATTTGGTACCGTACTTCGGTTAGAAATCAAATTTCTACACTCTCTTTCACAAATCTACGCTACATTTTATCATATTTTGGTTAGACTCACTCATCCATACTTGATTTTACCAATCTTCGCCAATTCTACACCATATTTCGATTAGAATCACCAATCTATACTCGTTTTCATCATTTGACGCCCATTTTACACTATATTTCGGTCAGAGTTACCCAGCTATACTCATTTTCTCCATTCCACGTCTTTTTTGTACGACATTCGGTGATAATTATCTATCAAATACTTGTTTTCATCGTTGATTGCTCACTCTATACCATATTTAAGTTAGAATCACTTGTTTATACTCGTTTTTACTATTCCACGAGCATTTTCGGTCAGAAATCGTGTTTCTATACTCGCTTCCACAAATCTATGCCACTTTTTGTCATATTTTGGTTAGAATCACGCATCTATACTCGATTTTACCAATCTATGCCCATTCAACACCATATTTTGATTATAATCACCTATCTATGCTTACTTTCACCATTCTACGCTCATTTTACACTATATTTCAGCTAGGGTCACCCATCTGTAGTCATTTCAACCATTCTATGTAAGTTTTACACTATATTTCTATTATAATTAACCATCTAATACTCGTTTTCATCATTGTTTGCTCATTCTATACCATAATTCAGTTATAACATTTATACTCGCTTTCATTATTGTACGAGCATTTGATACATTACTTCGGTTAGCAATAACATTTCTATACCCTTTTCCACAAATCTATGCCACTTTTTACCATATTTTGGTTAGAATCAGACATCTATACTCGGTTTCAGCTATCGTTGCCCATTCTACACCATATGTTGATTAAAATAACCTTTATATACTCGTTTTCACCATTCTATGCCTATTTTATACCATATTTCGACTAGAGTCGCCCATCTATACTCATTTTTACCATTCCACGTATGTTTTATACCAAATTTAGGTTATAGTTATCCACCTAATACTTGTTTTAACCGGTGTATTCTCACTCTATACAATATTTCAGTTAGAATCACTATTTGATACTCCTTTTCACTATTCCACGAGCATTTGATATCTTATTTCTATCAGAAATCACATTTCTATACTCTCTTCCACAAATCTATGCCACTTTTTACCATATTTTGGTGAGAATCACGCATCTATACTCGGTTTCAACAATCTATGTCCATTCTACACCATGTTTTGATTAGAATTACCCATCTATACTCGTTTTCACCATTCTACGCTCGTTTACACCATTTTTGGCTAGAATCGCCCAGCTGTACTCATTTTCACCATTCCACGTCTCTTTTATACTATATTCGGTTATAATTATCCATCAGATACTCGTTTTCATCATTGTATGCTCACTCTATACCATGTTTCAGTTAGAATCACTTATTTATGCTCGTTTTCACTATTCCAAGAGCATTTGATATGTTATTTCGGTCAGAAATCACATTTCTATACTCGTTTCCGCAAATCTACGCCATTTTTTGCCCTATTTTGATTGCAGTCACGTATTAGATCGAAACTGCTCTATGCAGAGGTTTGATCAATGAAGCTAGAATCGAGCAACTCCCAACCAAGAGTGAAAATTTAGCTACCGACACGGCACTGCTAACAATCTGATCGTCTTTTGGGATGATTAAGCAAAATCAATCAACCGAAAGCATTCACCAAGAACCAAAATACTAATGGACAGATCTAAAGGAGCACTTACCACTCGATCTCGAATGAATGGTGAGGGAAATGACGCTGCGGAAATGTTCGCCGGACTAAACTTGCTCTGATTGTTTGCTACAGAAGGCACGCCAGGAACAGAGGAGCAACTGTATGCGCCACCATTCAGAGAAGTAGAACGTCAAGCGTCTATGGAGGAGCTCCAGTGATTACCATGGCTATCGAGCTCATTTGCTCAGTGAAGAAAGGAGGAAGGAGGCTGGGTGAACATTCGGACAGGGCTTCATCGAGAATGGTTGGATGAGGGAAACAGATAGCTCTGCTATGTTTAAATAGACTTTGAAAGGAAAAGTTAGGAAATTGCAAATTAAACCTCCTTATTGCAAAAACATTCAGTTATTTACAAAACTTAAATAAACTATTATAACCAACCAAAATTAGTTGGAATTAGTTAAAACTAACTAGAGGGGTTAGTGGAGGTTAGTTAGGGTGGTTGTAACTAACTAGTGGACTAGTGGAGTTTGTTGTAACTAACTAGTGGTTGTTAGGACTTAGTTACAACTAACTAATGGAAAGTAGTTAATTACAACTAACTAATCCTCCATTAAGAATATTCCTATCCTTCCACGATTAAACATATAATTCTAGGAATTTACTGAAATGCCACCCTTCATCCTATTTGACCAAATTGCCACTCTTATTCCAATATTTAGCAAATTGTCGTCTTTAGCTTAAAATAGCAAAACAATTAATTGGAAGCGAAAATATTGGCTTTATTGGAGAAGTTGGGTTACAAATCTTCCGTCCTTGAAAAATTTTGTCCTCGAAATTTCAGAAGAGGTTGTGGGTGTAGAAGCATTGTAGAAGCATAAATAAATTTCATAGACCAAGTCAAAGAAGTTGAGAGCTTTACGCAAGCCAAACTGAGTCAGATTCAAGTTTTACGCAGAGATTAAACAGAGTCTAACTTTACGTGAACTACTTTACGCGAGAGCCATCCTCAGCCTTTACGAGAGAGACATGTTGTCCACGTCGCATTTAATGCGCGTGATACTGCTCTGACAGAATGATTTTCTGACAGTACATTACACAGAAGCCAAGAAGATTTTTACACCAAACCCAACACTTATCGTTTAGCGTGCAGATAGGCTACTTTACACTCAAGAGACCACTTCCTTTACGCATGAAAGCTATTTGAGTCTTTACGCTCAAGGCTTTCGTGTGCGTAGAGTTTATTTGAGCTAATTATACGCTCAAGGCTACTTTTCAGCCACTTTATGCAGGAAGTCTATTTTGGGTTATTTTACGCCCAGTTTGCTATTTTACGCAGGAAGTCTATTTTGGATTATTTTTACGCCCAATCTTTTCTGGCTATGTGAGAACGTGGTCTGCATACGTGGTTTTCAAGCCACACTTATCGAGGAACGTGTGTACGTACTCTCCCCATATTGTTGAAGTTGTGGGACATGTGTCACCATGCGTAGAGATCACAACTCTATATGGGACACGTGTCATCACACGTAAAGGTTGATTTTCAATCGTGGGTGGCAGTTATTTGCGTAGAGACCCAATTGTGTTGCTTTTTACGCACAGAGGGTCTAGTCTATAAATAGGCTTATTTTTAACAGAAGAAGACATCAAAAAAAAGGACAGAGGAGGAGATTCTGAGAAAACTCATACTTTCAGAGTGACATTTCCAGAAGCATTTCTTCAACTTTTTCTCAAGAACAGGGTGAAGCAAAGCAGGAAAGCATTCGGCTGTGCCATCAGTGCCATTGTGTCGATACCTTTCTGGTGACTTAGTTCTTCCGATTGTTCATCTTCAAGCAGTTCTCTTCATCATCATCGTGTGGTCCAAGGAACAAAGTGATCGCTCTCAGATCAGACTTCTATAGCAATACTCTCCAGAATCTATTTGTACTTTTGTACTTTTTCTCATTTTCTTTCAAAAGCCAATTTTAGGCATTTTGTTAAGTGAAACAGTGGGTACATCACATCTCAAACAAATAGGGATACTTCTCCCTCATTTCATTCTCTCTCCCCCAAGTAGACTCCCCTGGAGAGTGATGCCTCTAAGCAACTCAAACTAATGGAATCGCCTGATTGTGCAGCCTCTTTTTCCTGCGGTCACGTATCTCTAACGGCTGCTCTAAGTAAGGTTGGGGCCCACCTCAAGCTCTGAATGGTCTAGCATATGACTGGGTCAGTTATGTATCTCTGAAGCTGGGAGACATGGAATACATTGTGTACTCCCTCTAGGTTAGGTGACAAAGCTAATCTATAAGCGACTGCCCCTACCTTGCTCAATAACTCAAAGGGTCCAATAAACGTTGGACTGAGTTTCCCTCCTCTGCCAAACCTGATAACGCCCCGAGTCGGTGATATCCTCAGAAATACGAAATCCCCAACTGCGAATTCCAAGGGTCTTCGACTATTATCTGGCTAATGCTTATGTCTGTCCTGGGCTATCCTCGAGTGATCCCGAATCTGCCTGATTTTGTCTGCAGCATCTATAACCATTTCTGGCCCTATTTGCCATGACAAAAGTTATACGAACCTTTTTGTATTTTAAACGTATAAAGTGTACAAAGGATTCCTAAACATGAGATCTAGGTAGAAGAATTTCTGGAGATGTGTGACGGTGGAGATCGAGCACTGCAGCGGCTCCTTCACTTCGTTGACGATCTGACGACGAACTGAACTTGCTCTGACTTTCTGATGCCTATGAATGGTATTCGGGGTTGCCAATCAAGAAGATGTCGGAGAGTTTTTTTAACGGAGGAAGACGCCTTCTCTTTATAGGCAAGCACATATACGATGTGCATAAGGGTTTTGGTGTGCAGGAATAATGCGTGCGAGATTTCGGGGAACATCTATTGTAACTGCTCTGTGAAGGATGCTGCTGAGCTGACACGTGGCAGCTGTTGGAATTCTCCACGCATCCTTCATCAGTGTCACTGATCAATTGACACATGGCGTGCGCCCATTGCTCGATGGCTTTGCTCAGATAAAACTGACTAGATCTTGCTCTTATCAAGAGAACGACTGTTTAAACAAACTTAAATCCGATCTCATCTCAAGAGCGGTGGGTTTAAACAAAACCGAATTTGATTGCATCTAAAAAGATACAACTGTGTAAACGAACTAAATTCGACTCTATCTCATGGCGGCAGTTTAAACAAACCAGATTTGATTATATCTGAAAAGATATACCAAACTGAATACCATTGTATCTGAGAAGATACAACTGCCATACTGCCCATGTGGCATGATGCCACATTGTAGAGGAATTATGCGCTATATGAGCTGCGCTTTTGGGAGTGGTCGAGCCACTGCGCTTTTGGGCGATGAGGAGGCTGCTATGAAGGCGACAAAGTTACTGCACTTTTGGACGAAGAGGAGACTACTCTTGAGGCAACGAAGTCACTGCGCTTTTGAGCGACGAGGAGACTGTGCTCTTTAGGCGAAGGAGTCATTGCATTTTTAGGCGATAAGGAGACTGTGCTCTTGAGGCGACGGAGTCACTGTGCTTTTGGACGACGAGGAGACTATGCTCTTGAGGCGACGAAGTCACTGCCTTTTTGGACGACGAGGAGATTGCTCTTGAGGCGATAAAGTCATTGCACATTTGGACGATGAGGAGACTGCTCTTGAGGCGATGAAGTCACTGCGCTTTTGGGCGACGAGGAGACTCTGCTCTTGAGGCAACAAAGTCACTACTCTTTTGGGCGACGAGGAGACTGTTTGTACTTCTGAAAAGCTTTGAGGGATCAATGAAGGGGCCGTTAAGGGGCTACGCTTCTGTGAACCTCAGAGGGATTAATAAAGGGGCCGTTAAGGGGTCGCACTTTTGTGAAACTCTGAGAGAGCTGCGCTTTTGGGTAACCATGAAAGAGCTGCGCTTTTATGAAACGTGGAAGTCATTATGATCATAAGAAAATTAATGACCGTATTTGAGCGGCTGAGTCAACATCTTCTTTAATTACCTCCGCTTTTGGGGGACCGGGGGGGGGGGGGGGGAGGGGGGGGGGTCGAGATTTGGTGACTAGAAACTTAGTCAAATGAATCTATTAAATGAGATTTATTGTGCTGAGTCCTAGGTTTATCTCATTACTCCGGAGTCCTTTTGACCGATTGCCACGTGGCATGTGGGTTGGACCACACAACCTATATAAAGAGAAGCTTTTTGGGTGAGACCTTGCTCAAATATTCCAATCATCCCCCTGTCATGCTTGACCCCGACTTAACTTCGGACGACCATGGGCCTTGCATAAGTCAGCTATTGGTTGTAGATCTCTTCGTTCAAAGAAGCTGTGGTCTTATAGAAGAGCAATTACAGAGTTTCGGGTGCACTTGAACGCTTGGCATAAGGGGTTTGAACTTGAACAACATCTTGGAGGTCTTCGAGGTCCAACCAACCGGGTTTGGATTGATTGCCAATCCAAAGAGCCACAGGTTATGGTCTGCCCTGCTTAAGAATGTCTTCATTAGCCATATTGGAGTGGAAGGAGATGTGCGCCCTGTTATACTACAAGAGCCGCAGGTAGTACTGTGAGCTTCGCGCAGAAGCTGCATTTTTGCTCGGGCCAATAGCTGCTTCATTAGCCATATTGATGTTCCTCCATGTCTGACTAGGAAGTGGCTCGCTCTGATGAGGAAGTGATTCGCTCTGACACTTTTGCGCTTTTGGGGTCTGCATGCTTCTGAAGACTGCACGCTTCTGAAGACCGTGCATTTTATAGGTTGTGCTTTAGGTTTTAGTCATCTTATGTAAAGATGATTTTAATAAAGAACTTTCCTTTATGCACTGTCTGAGTTTTGAAGCGCACAGAAATTTATGGGTCTCTTGCGTTTCTGACGTCTTCTATGCTTTACAAGACCACCTTCAAAGTTTTCAAACTTGAACAAGTTTAGAACACTTTTGAACAGAAGCTTGAAATGACAGGTGTCATCGGGAGTGCACAGTAGGTCGCTGATGGGCTGACGTCATGCTTGGCCGTCAGTATTATTGTCTTTGAGCCGTCATTTCTTTAAAAACAATGATGATGACTCCTCGTTTTGAGGAAAAAGATTTATCACGATCTCGTTTATCTCTACACCATTCGAAGCGTTTCTTCAAATACGAAGGGTCTTTTTTGTCTTCATCTACTGACGTGGCTTCGCCTTATAAGTAGGGCTTTGTTCGGAGATAGAGAGTTTTCTGCCATCTGTGTTCTCCTTCCAACCAAGCTTTTCTTCTTAGAGAGTTATCCTCTTCAGAACCCTAGTCTTCCCGCCATGGCTCCCAAGAGATCGAAAGTCCCCAAGGTTCCCAAGGCGGCTACAGCAAGCAGGAGAAAGGCCAGAGGGAAGCGGCCAGCGTCGGAGGCCGACGACGTCGACGACTCTCCGACCGTTGGTGCTGCAGTGCATGGAGACGTACAGTCTCCTGTTGCAACGAGGTGTTCGATGAACATTGATACCCTAATTTGCTGATGCACATAAGCGTTCACTCCTCGGAGTAGCGTCTTAAAGATGTGCTAAAGCTTTTTCTGCGGATGGGCATGGGCACCACTCCTCGGAGTAGCATCTTAAAGATGTGCTGAAGCTTTTTCTGCTGATGCGCATGGGCACCACTCCTCGGAGTGGCGTCCCGAAGATGTGCTGAAGGTCCCTCAACCGATGTGCATGGTCGTTACTTTTACGAAGTAATGTCTGTAAAATGTATTGAGGTTTTCGTTGACGCACAGAGTCACTAACAGTGTCTGTGCAGAGTACAGCTTACGTAGCACCTGCGCAGATGCTTACTTGCTGACATGCCGTGCGACTTACGTAGTGCCTGCACGGATGCCTACTTGCTGACACACAGTGCAACTTACATAGTTCCTATGCTGATGCCTGCTTGCTGATGCGTAGTTCCACTAAATAGAGCCTACGTATTTTATTATTTTATGAAAAATACTTGTTTTCCTGACTCTTGTTTCGTTCATGTGCAGTTTCCATGGCTATGCCTCTTTTTGACGAGGTCCTTTTTGACTCATCGGTCTGCGCACTCGGCATAAATGTCGATGAGGCGCTTGTCAATCCTGCTAAGAAGTTGATCGTCTAAGGCCAACCAAAAGAGCGGGTGGCTATGATACGGGACAACAGCATCCCTACTTCCGTCGTGTTATGGACGAGGCAAGTTGTCACTCCCATCTGATGTCGTCGACATGCTAAAGCCTCGATTCCTCTTCGGTGATCAGCTGATTTTGAAAGAGACCAACCTCCTAAAGATAAACGAGGATTGTATTTTGAGAACGACGGTCTCTCTTTGTATGTAACGTCAGTCGATCGGCACCTTCCGCTCTCAGTTTTCTTCTGCTTCGCCGATAAATGGTGCATGAAATGGGTTTTGACCCCTGAGCAAGGCAGTTTAATGACAGGCCATTTCTAGGTGGACAAACATTCTAAGAGAGGATACTTTCAAGAGTGTACGTGATGGTCTATCGTACACTTTGCGTGTGTTGCTCCCTGGTCACCTGCTCAGCGATTTTACCACGGATGTACATCGTTTGGGGCTTCTCTTTTCGCCAATAGGCTTTTAGCGACGGGATGCACGTATCCGAAAAGAGCTTTCCGAGTCGAACGCTGGATCCATCCTAAGACTGAGTGGCACGAATTAACCCAATGGGTAGTGGGTAGGTTCAAGACAGAGCTGAAAGGCACCGACTTGAGTCATGTCATCAGGGCCACCGAACATGGTATAGAGATCAATAAGCCCCTGTTTGCAGCTTTGCTGGAGATGTATAATCACCACACTAGGACCTTCTATACTCCGCGTGGAGAGATGGGATTGGCTCTCCAAGATATATCTTAATGAGAAGGTGTGTAAGGCAGTATTTATCACAGATATCGGTGGTTAAAAAAATTGGAAGGATAGAATTCTGGAATACCCAGATATCAGTTGGTACTTATAACAACTGGAAGTGATAAAGACATAAGGAGTGAATTTTTTACCTTAACCAGTTTAGGTCGATTGTATGATGGTATATGTTACTACATATTTTATTTTCTAGATTTTTGTATCTTTTAGTGTCCCGTGATTTTCGGGATTATCTCCTTTCCATATCTTTAACAGATTTTAGCATCCCTTAGGATCTATACTTTTGCTATTTATGGACCAATATTAGAACTCTTCAATCTCCTTCAGCAAACCTATTTTCAACTTCTCCATTTATTGATCAAATCTTATCGCTCTACCTTTATTTGGCATCCAGACCCGTTCGCTATCTAGAGTTTTAAACTCTAATAAACTCTTATCTACCCGAGATACTTATACGATTAGCGTATCCAACTATTTGCCTTGAACTCATTTCTAATTGACTTTCTTGGAACGAATCTTGAACCAAATTCTTCTGGAACTATAAAACCTCAATATTAATTATTACCGAAAGAATTGGTTCAGCCTAGTTAGTTCATGATTCCCCTAGAGAAGATATTTTCAAAAATAATTTCAATATTGATTGTTATCTCCTAGGTTATTCCAAATATTTTATTTGTTGATCCCCTCCACTCAACTTGAAACCCTACTCTCTCTATGCAACTTCTTGATCAATGCAAGGCCTAGACAGCTTTTAAACTCAATGCTTGAGTATCGTGAAGCACGAACGGTCAGAGAATTGATTCTATCCTATTATTAAATTTTCTTTAGTCATTGAAAAACTTTTGAATTGTTGAACTATCCCCTTGTTGGCTTTGCTAAACCATTTTAACCTGATTTTCTTGAATCCATAAGACATACTTCTTTTTTGTGTCAACCCAACTTACCCAGCACATTCTCAAACTTTCCTTGGATAAGAAATTATTTCTTCAAAATAATTTTGGTAAATGTCAGTATCTTTTAAGTAATTTGTCGGGAATATTCTCATTGGGCTTCTTCAACTCAACTCGAAGCTCTGGTGCTTCTATTTTATTTTGTGTCCAACTCAATTAGCCATAATCCAGTCAGACCAATTTCATGACTTCAAACCAATCTCTCAAATCTCAAGGGATACTGGAACACATATTTATCCTGATAAAATTTTCTTGATTCCAGAAGAACATACATCAACATCTTTTTCTATCATAACTAGAACTTTAGAACTCGTTTTTTAGGAAACTTCTTTTAAATTCTTATGGACAAAGTTGAGAAAATATTCAGTGGCCTAATATGGCTTCGCACATTTGCGTTGTAGTCATTTGTCTGAATTATGAAAACTGCGAGTTTACTGCAGCTAGTTGCGCATTGGCGGGGCATAGACTCTAAGTTGAAGTGATTCAGGTGTTGATAGGTTTTTGGATATTATTGAGGCTACGTCCTAAATGCATCAAATTTTTCTCCTATGTTGTACAGCCAGGAAATGGATAAGTTGGTAGAATACTCGAAAACCTATTTCTATCCAAGTTATGGAGCTAAATTTCACTACAGTCAGGTGCACTCTGGCGAGGCATGAATTTGAGGCAAAGTGACTTCGGATATATTTGGGTTTTCGAATATTATTGAAACTATATCCATAATATGGTTGTCTTTTCTGCACCATCAAATTATTCTCACTGTTGTCTGAATAAAAGATTTGTATTTTTAATGGCTTTCTATTTCTAGTAATCTCTTATCACAGCCAGAAAGGATCTATTTTTCTATAAAAATTGTACTTCATTTTTCCTAGAACTATTTAGGACCATATCAATCTCTATTGACTCAATCTCTTTCATGTTTCAACTTTAGTACGTTATATATATTTTTATATTGATTTATTCATTCATTTATTTATTTATTTTTATTATTATTTTAGTTACATATTCTGGAAGCTGTGGATAGTTGTGGTTAGCTTTATTAAATAGTTGATACACATCTTGTGAATGACTATATGTATATAGTTGACAGCTATATGTGGGAGAGACATAGATTGCTACCTATCCCATTTCTAGTAAGGACATCTTTGGGATCAATATTAGTTAGCTAAAGGGTAGAAAAGGTAGAAGAATACCTGGAGTAAGCTAGTCTTGAGGGAGTGGTATACCCAGCTTGTGACTTATTTGGGTTAAAACCGTTAGTAGTGTTCACCAATGCCTAAACCTCATTCAAACAAATGAAGGTATTTGGCAGTTTTTAAGTTTATGATTAAAGGAAGAGTTTTCGAAATATAGACGGAATATAGGTAGAGTTTAGGATTTTGGTAATGTTCTCCCATAAAGGAAGTGAATTTGGATATATATATAAACATGTGAAAATAATGATCAAGTAAAGAAACACTTGACAAGGATCAACTTTTATGGTTAGATGGCTACTATACCTAGAAGGGACGGATATAGCCATGGAAAGAATAACACGAGCAATGGAATGATAGGTTCTAGAGAAGGAATAAGCAGAGAGGAATTGAGATAACACCATTGGCATACAACTTTGGAGAGGAGCAATTGAATTTACAATTTTTACCAAAGATTGGAGGCTCATATTGGATATGGTAAGAACGATTGAGATTCTGTGGTAGTTTGCTAATGCGTTTGGATGAGAACGGTTGATAGATGCATAGTTAAAGATTAAAATTGATTAATGATTGTAATTCTGTCAATTGATTTCAAGAATTGAAATTTCTTTATTTTAAGTCACGGATCAACTTAAAGGAATTTTCTAAGGATTTACTATGGCAAGGGAAGATTGTAATTTTGATGTAGTCAGTTTTGGAAGACCGGCTGACAATTGGAAGTTGATGTCTGTAAAATACTTTGATCGAAAGAAATACTTGAAATTTGAAATACATTTGGCATGCGAGTTACATACAATGACGGAAGAAAATTGGATTTAGGTGATTTATGATTTCAATACCTTGGCGGCTGCCTTAGTTTTCTATAGATGCTTAGAGTTCAACTAGTTTAGCAAGTTCGAAATTGGATTTTTTGCATGGGGTATTAATAAGATTGTTATTTTTGTAAGTTATTTTTTTGCATATCCTATCGTTGATCCTTGAAATAGTGAAACGATATTTTTCTATCTCTTTTGGTTACCACTCAGTCCTCAATGGAACTATCTTATCCGATTACATTCTAATCATAGATATTTTAATCTAATCATCCTCTCTATCCTCCCATCATACAACTTGTTGAGTTCTCCTTAGTCATAAACATTCCATTTTGATCTAGAGTTTTAATCCCTTAACTCAGAAGATTTCATCATTCTCGCATTCTCAATAAATTGTTGACGTTCGTTTCTTTCGTGCCTTTGTTGTTTCACGAGACCTCACTTTCTTCTATTTTTGATCATGATTGTACCTAGATTTTTCTCGTGCCTAAAATGATTTTGATCACAACGACATTCCAATCCCATTTCAGATCATATCTAGATAATTCTGATCGTACTGATATTTTATCATTGTACCTAGCGATCATGCATAGGACCCGATCGTGCTTGATGATTTAATTCCATGTTTAATCAAGATTAAATAATTTTTGATTGTACCCCGGCCCTTATCTTTGAAATTTCGGGGACGAAATTTTTTAAGGAGGAAAGATTATGAAACCCAGTTTTTAATTGTAATTTATTATTATTATTATATTATTGCTATTATTATTATTATATTGTGGGTTCAAAATTTATTTCAAAATTAATAATTTGGATCTTTGGTTGCTGACCTGACCCGAGCCTGGACCAGCTTCCCGAAACCCAAACCCGATCTGAACCCATTCTCTTTATTTGAAATCCTGATTACTATTGATTTATATAAAAAAATAAAAATAAAAATAAAAACCCGGTCTCCCCCCCTAGCCCACGACCAGGCCACCATACCCATCTCCCTCTTATTCCTCCATATATTCCTCTCTCCCACTCATTCCTCACGTCCGTTTTCTTTCACAAATTTATATAACCCATCACCACCATCTTGCCCACTCCAGCACAAACCCATCACCTCCTCACATTCTCCATTCTTAAGCAAATCCCACCACCACCAACTCATTTCTACTCCCAAACTCCTCTCCACCGAGCACCCCCACCCGAGCTTTTTCCCGCTCGGCTCCAACTCCCCGACGCTCCGGCCGACTCCCGGCGCACCTCCGGCACTGTCCCGCCGACGCCATCCCGGCAGCACCCGCCGTCCCGGCCGTGCCCCGCCGTCCGGGCTGCGACCCCCGCCTCCCGTGTGGTCTCCCCGACGCCACCCCGAGGCCACCCCTCTCGGCTGCACTCCAGCGCCCCGACCCCCTTCCGGCCCTTTCCGGCCAGCAGCCGCACCCGCCGGTTTCCCACGCCGACGCCAGCCTCGGCCCCATCCAGCGCTGTCCCGCGCTTTGGCCGTTCCCTCCGCTGTCCTGGTTCCCGCGAGTGCCGCTGATCTGGACAGCACTGTCCAGCGTTGTCCCGGGCATTCCCGATTTGCTGTCCGCGATTATCTTTCCATAATTTTCATCTGAGAGCTCTAGCCGAGCAACCCAAGGTATAATCCCGGTCCCGTTCCATTTATTCAGTAGTCTATGATGATTTTTGGTCCCCGATCCCATTTCGGGATTCGGATTTGTGATTACGACTTTTGGTTTCGGAATTTCCGAACTTCCTTTCGGAGAAGTTCTGTAAATTTTGGTTATGCTTTTGGTTTCGGAATTTCCGAGTTAACTTCGGAAAGGTTCTGTGACTTTTTCATGTCTGTGTAGTTTCGGATTTTTCCGAAAATTATTATTCTGGTTCTTTTGGGTTTTCGGAAAATTCTGGAAAAGTTTTGGGTTTTCCGAATAATATTTCGGGAAGGTTCTGCGGACTGGGTTTGTGATATTACTATGTATTTATGGTTGGGATTTATAAATGGTGATTATTGGCACATTTTCCAGTTTTTGGGTTGACCGAAAATAGAGGAAGTGCTGCCGGATTTTTCTATAAAATTTAACTATATAATTTTAAAATGGTTTTCGGAAAAGAATATTATTTTGGATTTTTGGGCGACGACCGTATTGGTCAATGGGCCCTGGCGAAGTGCAAACGAAACCGGTTCGCCCGGACGTTGGGGCATTAGCCTATATGACGATTGGACCAATATCTGAGACTCACTATTAATTTATATATTTTTTAATTATTAATTTATTTATAATTAAATTGTAGGAAAGATTTTATAACTAACAAATACTTCTTCTTATTTCAATTTATGTAAAATAATTTGTAAGGGCATAAGCCCAGCTTTTCTATTTCCTTT
This sequence comes from Iris pallida, assembly GCA_029216955.1. Classification (NCBI taxonomy): domain Eukaryota; kingdom Viridiplantae; phylum Streptophyta; class Magnoliopsida; order Asparagales; family Iridaceae; genus Iris; species Iris pallida. Next base: position 19,598,002 of record JANAVB010023995.1, read on the forward strand.
CTCTGTGGCCTGTAAATATTGTAGCATAGTTTTTCTTTTATTTTCTGGTTTTACTGGTTTTAAGCGTAGACGCGTAAAAACTGAAATAAATAATATTTTGATATAGAAAAATTAATAAGATTTCTCTCACATTAAAATTTACAAGTTTGTAATATTTTAAACAAAGATCATGTTTTCTCATTAAACAAGAAATTTAGTTTTATATGTATAATTACGAAAATACAAAGTTTTAACCAATTAAATTGGTAACTACGAGTTTTTCCAAAATACAAAGTTAAATTGATCTTTCCCTCGTAATCAATTACAACGCACCTGATAATCGATTTGTTTGTGATTGTGTAAATAAAGATTAAAATTGATTAGGACACAACTTAGAGATTTCAACTAGCATAGTTAGCATGGTAACTCTGGAATCTGAGTCGAACTTCTCGAATGTAGGATTTCGAGGACGAGTCTAGTTTCCATCTCGAAGTCTTCAACCCTTCAAATCCAGTCAAACCAAGGCAAGTACATTTTGTGTTAGTTTACAATTATTTAATAATTGCTTTACTGCAAGTTTAAACCACGATGCAACACGGAACTCTCTCTGAGAGCACTGACTGATTGACTGTTAGGTATTGGGGGAATAGTGTAATAATTATGACCACATCCCAAGTAATAACTTAGAACTGTATTAGCTTACCCCTCATACACATGGGGATAAGCCATATCGTATCAATAGGATACAACTGTACAACCCAAGCCGGTCATATTCATTGCCTATTCAAATCACAATGGTTTAACTGCTAGAAAATTGTTTATTTCAAATTGTTTAAAAGTGCATGATTCTATTATTATTTTAATTGTCAAATTAACATGAATTGTACTTTGCTCCCTCCTGACTGGAGATAACATTTTTAGGGGATATTGAGGATGCTGAGCTGTTAATCAATAGCTATTATGACCCGGTTCTGTACCCCGTGGTGTTGCCAGAGTCCCCTTTGGAGGACGCAGGACCTGAGGCCGATGAGCCGAATGCTTAGCTAGACTTTCCTGTTTTCAGTTTGGTTGTTGTTTTGGAAAAATTATGTTATTTGAATTCAGTATTTAATTCAGTTCATTTATTTCCAGTTGTATTAATTTCAATGTTTAATAAAGTTTTAAATTCCCGAATATTGAGTTGTGACAAATATAGATGTTGTTGTGGTTACCTGCTGATGGAACAACTTACTGCCGCCGTCTCAACAACGGTGCAGGCTGGGCATTATCCGGTTCGACCCAATTATTTGGGATCGGGTCGTGACAGATGGGATTGGCTCTCCATGAGATGTACGCCATCTCGAAGCTGCCTGGGGCAAAGAAACATATAAGGAATGAACTCCTAGAAAAGGGGAGTTTTGGGGGCTGGAGAACAAGTATCCTAAAATAATGGCAGTGTATAAAGAACTGCTTTGCCATCATCAAGTGTGTGTACGCCAGGACTCGGCGAAGACTCATCCCCACATTAAGGCTTGGAAGGACTATATCTTCGACAAACAACCGTCAGAGCCGGGTATGGTCCACTTTACCATGCATAGGGCATACACCAGTGACGAGGTAGAAGCTATGATGGTCGAAGCGGGGGTATCCGCTCCTTCAGTAGTTGTTAAGGGAAAATCCACTTCCATCATTTATAACTTTTTTTTGTCAGAACTTGACTGCTTTGAGCCCAAAAGCGGTGATGGCTGCTGTTCTGATGATATGGATGCGAAAAGTCATAGTTCCTGGAGGCTCTGGATCCATGGGGCGGATCAATAGGGAACTCATCCTGCCGGCTGTGAAACTGGCCTTTAAATATTTGCTGGCTTTGCTTCCTGCTATGGTGTGTAATACCATGCGAGGCCTATGGGAGCTCTCGAAGAAAATAATAGAGCATCGTAGGGGAGATGGTGAATTCCCTCGGGTCGAAGTCCCCTACCATTATTTGATGGCTTGGTTGGTGCTACACCGCCCAGATTTGATAGTCCCTAACACCATTAATGGTTATAAGGAATGGGATACGACGATGTGTAATTATCATCGGACAAAATGGCTTCATCATGGCGTCCACATCTGTAGGTGGATGTTAAGCCGCCTAGATGGCTATGATCTAACAGGGTTTTGTCCTCTTACCAGAGCGGAGAGAAGAGTGATTTGACTCTCGCTACTTTCTATTGGCTGCAGTCCATTCGTGCCTCACACTTAGTGTACCGGAACCAGAACCGGGTGTATCTAGAGCCCTATTTGCCAAGTCGATTTGTGCGACAGTTCGGCTATAGTCAGACGATGATGGAGGGGACGAAGATGGAGACTGGAGACGCCTCAGTTGGCCCTTGCATATCTCCAAGAGCTTTCGTCATCTATTGGCAGATCCTCTGATGGTTCTAATACCTCCCGGGAAAGAAGAGAGGAGGTAGGGGTGTGCATCGGTCGGTGGTCGACCTATTTGGTCCCAACCGAAGTCGAACTGAAGTTAATTGGTTTGAAAATAAACAAAACTGAACCGAACCAGCCAAATGGTCGGTTCGGTTTTAAAACCGACCGACTTGGTTCGGTTTGGATCGGTTCGACTTGGTCGGTTTTGATCACATAAAAAAATGGGATGTATGTTTTTTTTCTTTTGTGAAACCTCAGTCAACTTCTACTTTGCAACAGTAAATACAATTCAGTAGCTTCAATTCAACTTGCGCTTTGCAGGTGGAGAAAAATACTAATTATACATAAAAAATGATATGCATTCAACCAAAAGCCCCTTTCATGTGCACATGAGCAATTAGAAAAGAATAGGAGCCGTCAGCACTCCTCTTTGAGACTGGAAAGAGAGAAAGAGAGAGAGAGCAGAGAGAGAGAGAGAGAGATCTTTCAACTTTAACTTGATAAATGGCTGTGATGTGAATAAATGAACCAAACATGTATAATACAACCCAATGAACCCATACCCATCCGGCCAACCCTAATTAATTAACAAGGATTTGGTTTGGTTCGGTTCGGTTCGGTTTAGACGGTTTTTGGCATAACCAAACCGTGAACCGAACCGAACCGAACCGGTCGGTTTTGAAAAAATTGAAGTCGAACCAAACCAACCGAACCATCGGTTCAGTTTAAAACCAATCGGTTCGGTTTGGCTTGGTTCGATTTGGTCGGTTTGACTTAATTGTGCACAACCCTAAGAGGAGGCAGTGCCTTTGAATACCTCGTAGAATGCTTCTTTCAGGAGTTGTGTTGTAAAACTTTAAAACTTTAAGTCTTAGAACGACTTGAAATGGATATAGCAATCATACTTTGCAAATTTGAAAGTATTTTTCCACCGGCCTTTTTTGATGTTATGGTTTACTTAGCAATACGACTTCCCTATGAAGCTATACTTATCGGGCCAGTGGAATATCGGTGGATGTATCCTATAAAGAGGTAAACTAAATACTCATCTTGAGAATATATCATTTTCGGACCATATCATTGTTTTTAAAGTTTATATGATAAGTTGGGTATTTACTGCACATTGCATGCTTTGTAGATTTTTGTATACCTTAAAAGGCTATGTTCAAAATAAAGCACGCCCTGAGGGTTCAATTGCTGAAGCTTATATTGACCATGAATGCTTGATTTTTTGCTCCATGTGTCTTGATGGAGTTGAGACGCGATATAAAGGAGAGGAATTATGATGGAGCTGAAAGTCAAGAAAGCAAAGGCTCATTGGTTTGTGCTTAATAATTCTCCAGAATTAGAATTATACTTAGAGTAGTATTAGCTTTGATCTTCTAGTTTGAGGTTTTAATTTAACTAGTTCTGATATATGTTCAAATATGAATATGTGTAGAAAGCATATACAAATTATTCAACGACAAATCATAACTAATTGGCAATAGAGACATGAAAAAGAATTTCCTACGTAGTTTTCCAACCATGTAAGTATTATGCTTTGTTGATGTAGTAAGTTATGTAGAACTTCTATATTCTTACAAACATTGATTTTATTAATCTCTAATTTTTATTTTATAGACGAAACAATTGTGTCGACACAACTCAACACAAGTCACTAATGAGTTGTATTCCATAGGATGTGGTCCTCAATCTGAGGTAAGACGTTACAGTGGGTGCATTGCCAATGGAATTAGGTTCCATACCATAGAGCGGGAGAAGCATCGCAGAACTCAAAATAGTAGTATTGTCACCAAAGGAGATCAAGGAATCAAAATTGACTTCTTTGGCTGATGTACTTGCATTGAGCTACTTGGGACGCAGACAAGTATTTTTATTTAAGTGTAAATGGTGGGATCTTTGCAATAGAAGGACTGGAGCCCAAACAACTAAACATTTCACTAGTGTCAACACTTCTTGCGTATGGTATGAGAATGAACCTTTTGTGCTACCTTCTCATGCCGAGCAAGTTTTTAATCTCAATGACACAAAATTGGGTGGTGCTTGGAAAGTGGTGCAAAGGTTGCAACTAAGGAACTTGTATGATGTTATTGAGCATGAAGGCAATGACAATATAGAAGATGAAGATGGAGACCAAACAATGAATACTAATTTGGCGTATCAACTAAATGTGTTAGGAAAATATTATACCCAAGTCGAATGCAATCTCAATCAAGTGTCCGGCCCACTTCATAGAGAGGATGTAGCTGCAACTGAAGTAGAGGTTGATCCAATTGTCATGGAAAACCTCAAGAACCAGAACCGGCCCATTGAAGATAGCACATTTATTAGTGACAACGATGTTGATAGTGGGGAAGATATTGAAGTGCTCGAATGTATTATAAATGGGCAGGAGCCTTTCATAAGCAATGAAAATGATGAAGATGACTTAATGCTCGATTAAAACAAAAAATAATGTACTTTAAACTGTTTGAATGCATTTAGGATGAGTCAGTTACTTATATATTTTAAGTTTTATGAATATAAATTTACTTTTTTACTTTTGTTTTTATATGCATTAGTAACACAAATGGACATACCTCACTTTTATTTGTATACAAATGTTTATGTTATTTATATGCACATTTCTTGTCTGAAGGTTACAAGAGGAGTTTGCAGGTTTTAAACGAGTATGGCACTAGGAACTCGTCGCTCGCGAGCATTGTAGACACCAACACCATCACCATCACCATCACCAACACTAGATGATGTGGATGTGCGAGACCTCATACTCCTCAAGAATCTAGTGCTAGTAGGACTTCATTTCAGTTTTTATATTATACACTTAGAAGATTTATTTTCCTTTTTGATTTGCGGCTCTGAAATGTAGTAGTGATGACTCTGATACTCACTTCATTGCTTCATAAACTTACTTTGGACACTTACACTCATATGCAACCTGCACTTTTGTAGTTTTACACTCAGGATCCCCCTTGCTGCATGTGCACGACTGAGTAGCTCACTACATTTTGCAGTTTTTTAAACTGAGCAACTCACTGCATTTTGTAGTAATATGCGGTCATGATAATCTATAAGCTACACACAAACACATTACAATTTGGTTACCCTTTTATATTGTCTTTGTTTTGCATTGTTGTTGTCCATATGTGCAGTCTCTTGCACTATGGGGAACTCCTGCTACTACTGTTGTCAAAATCTACACATATGTCCCTATACCCCCTACCCACACACACAACTGCAATTTGCAGAAACTGGAACCCATCTTTGTGCACTGAACGTTCGCCCACATTTTCATTGATTTCCTCCCTGGATATACATACTGATACCCACACATGTATCCCCACTTTAACTACATTTCCTCCCGGTAGCAGTGATGACTCAAACTTGACCTTGTCTGTCAGCTTGCAATACCAGGCCAGAGTCCTAGCCCTATTTAGTAAGTCACATGACCAACACATTATGTCTTTAAATGAAAATCTAACTTCCTAGGCAAACATAACTATACTCATATGTAAATACTGTTGTTGGTGCAAATATTGCAGCATAGAAGCTTTCTGCTGGTTTTGCAAATACTATAGCATAGAAGATTGCATTAGTTGGTTTGCTGAAATTGTAATTGTAACATTCGAAATTATAGATGCTTAAGAGTCTCCAAGGGTCAAAGTAGCTACAAATATAACGTTTGTAGAGCAGTCATTGCAATTAGCTCACACACACACACACACACCAATTAAGACATTCCATCTCACGTTTCTAAACACAAGAATTGATATCAATTATTTTACTTGCTTTGCTAAATATATTACAGGTTTTTCAATCTTTTCAGTTCTAAGGAGCAAGTTTCAAATTAATATGATTGTTCATTTCAAGCAATTATGTGACATACTTGATTTTTTTTCCCTAGTTCAAATTATGGCAATTATATGAGTCAACAGAGATGACATGTCTGCTATATAACTAACTAGAATGCGTTTGGCAGGCATGCAAAAGGATTATATGCAAATTTCTATGTTATATTGTTATAAGTTTGATTTTTAAACAGTAGTGGTAAATATTGATTTCCAAGCTAGCTATACACTCATGGTAAATATTGACGTTATATTTTTGGTTCTTATTTACCATGTACAAGACCATCAGATTACATGTTAAACGTGGCCTCCCGTATGGTCTTGCTTTAGAAAAGGCGATTGAGATTGGGAAGGAACCTGTGCCGGTCGTTTGGACAGAATAGGCAAACACACCAATTGGGTATGGCTCTAGCTTATGAGGTGGGAGTGACTAAAATCCAACGTCAGGTCTCACCTAAGACTGCAACAAGTTGGAAAAAAAAATGTGAGGATGATAAGACACACATGCGATCACTCGTACTGGTAAAATATTTTTTATGTTTCATTTCAATTTGCAATCTTGACTTGCGGGCCACAATTGTTATTTAAAATAATTTCTCCTATTGTCATTCAGTTTGAATGAGTCAAGAAAAGTTGTTCATAAACATCACAGATAACTCTTTTGCAGGATAAGTTTAAACTACCAGAAGATGACCCTCGTGTTTTTGATGCGTTTGATACAACACTTATGAATTCACATAGGCTTTGGAGGCACAAGTATTACCGCCACTACCTAAAGTACAAAGATCAAGACGTGCTTAATCATCCTCATGAAGATGTTATTTCGAAATTGGAAAATTCTTTGTGAAAAGTTTAGTGATCAAATTGGCAGGTAAAAATATTAATATCCTTGTAAATTGTGTATGTAGAAAAAAAATTTACTTAACTATTTGGTATATTATGAATTGATATTTAAATGTAGAAAATTAGTATTGTTATTACTCAAGAGAAGGCTAAGTCATCAGTCAATCACTTCTCAGGTCCCAAGTCATTTGCTCGACGTTACTATGAGTTGGTATATATTTTTAACGCAAATCTCTTTAGGTGTATCTTAAAAATGTAGATATTGATATTTTGTTTACCTTACTCCCTTATTTATTTTAAAATAGCGTAATCATGAGACGAAGGAGCTTCCTGGAAGGGTGCTCTTTTACAAGGATACTCATTTTTTGTGAGAAAGCTCAAACTTGGGTTACTCCTCAGTCACAAGAAAATCTTGTAGGCAATTCAGTCATCAACTCATGAAATATGAAATGTATTTTTAAAATTATGTCAGCTTCCTTACTTGCAAATACTTTACAGACCTTGACTACTATGTTTCCTTCTATACCCCATCCAACCTTTATTTCGTTTGACGATTTCTTCTTATTTTGGGTTTTTGCCTACTTGTGTTTCATACCAAGATGAGATATTTCATAGAAAATAGTTTTGAAAGTTATTGTTGTTGTAGCATCATAGACTCTCACCAAAGAAGATGATTTTCCATTGCCTATACTTCATGCATAACAATGCTTTTAGAATCAAGGTGGTACTAGCCATACCTAAAAAAGGGGCAAGAAGATGTCAAATAACAAAAATGTTGCAAGTTTTATGCTACTAATCAATCTAGCATATTCTAAAATTAAAGTGCATCAACAGTCACTACCAGAACAATAAGGCCCCAAAACTTAGGCTCCTACAACTTTAGTTTCCCCTTCAATTGGAACGTCCCCAACAGGCCTATCCAACTTGACACGAACATCCTCCTTGCTATAGTCACCATGGACCTATAAAACCAAAACAATTATATAAGTACACAACAAATCAATCAATTACACCAAAATGCCATGCAATGATTTGATGCTATCCAGTTTACTACTTATTTCTTGAATGACCTCAGGGATGAACTTCTGCACCAAGTCTTTAAGGAGGGAAATGAAACTTTAACCTGCAAACATAAAGTTATTGCCCATACTTCTCTATCTTCCTGTAACAATCAACATTTTACTAGTCATGGAGGTGTAAAAGGGAAAGCATTATTGTTTTTAGAAACAAGTTACTTTACTACAAAAACAAACATCAATATCATACCAAGAATGACCAAGATCTGAGAGTCAAAGGTTAAAATTTGCTCTAAGTGAATTACTATAATCTATTTAAGTTGAATGAATCATGCAATTACCATTTACTAACATATTATTCTAGGTTAATCACTAAAGGTTGCTGAAATATGTCATGTGGATTGAAATATTTTCACATTGTATTATTTTATACTTTTACTAAATTACAAAGAAGTGTAGTAACAAATTTTGACTCTAACCAAGAACCAGGATCTAAGGTCATGTTAATCTCGTTCGTATTACAATCTAAATAACCAATGTCCATAACTTTATACCTGAGGCCCAACAGTACATAACATACACCTAATTTTAAAACTAAGGAACGCAACAGCTCAACATGAAATAGTCAACATGGACCAGTTACATATCCAGTTAATAGGGATGCCCTATATAAGTGCTACTAAAATACATATCCTATTGATTTTGTATTCTCTATTATATTTGTTTAAGTATACTCTACCAATTTAACATTTTTTTCACCTTATATTTGAATTAGCATGTTGGAAAGATATGAGCATTAGCTTGTTGGCTATTAGATTAGATGCATTATCCTTGTATCTATCTCTAAATCTTTCTATATTACCTTTGTGCGTATTGTAGTTTCAGGAAAAGATGGTGGAAATTCAAGGGGAGGCAGGAACACAAGGATTAATATTGACACAAGATGAAGTTGTTGAGAAAGTCTTAACGTACAGATCAGGTTAGGTCTAGGGTCTTGGCATGTATGTTCGACCGAAAACTTTCTCTCGCTCCACTGCAACATCCAGAATGTTTGAGATAAAGGCTAGACTAAGGACCGAGATAAAGGAGAGTTTTGACACAGAACGAGTAGAGATGCATAAGAAATTAGAGGAGTCCCTAGCTGCTACAGCCCGTATAGAGAAGATATTTCAGATACTTGTTCACCATCGCGTTTTGGTGAAAGATGTATTTGAGATGATATGTATCTTTCAAATGGGTAAGGAAAGTAGAGACGGGTTGAGGCAGGACTCCTTTTCTTTCCTTTATATATTTCGATTTTGAACGGTACAATAAAGCCCTAACAGTAGGGATTTGCTAGTACAGAAATAGATTGTAGAAAAGTGTGTCGATGGAGAGCGGGTACTGTAATGACCCTTTACTCCATTGATGATCTGATACTTAGTATCTTCTTGAAGTACACTCTATGACTCTCTCCTGTGTATCTCGTGCCCTTAGCAAAGAGGTTGACTTGGTGGATCTGATCAGTTGATGATCTGTCTTCTCTCTCTGATTTCCTCTTCCTTGATCTGATTGCACCTCCTCTCTATTTGTCATTTAATGGGCAAGCTATCAAGGAGGTAATGATGAGGGATGATCTCCTGCGTGGAAGATGTCATCCGAATTGATACAGCAATTTAGGCAGGATGTTTAACCGCTCAGCCTGGTTGAGGCACTGATTGGGCGGTAGTTGCTGCAAAAGCTCCGGGTGAGGACTTTAAGGATCCTCGGGTGTGATTTTGGGTGATTATAACTGTCCATTCGCACAAATTGATCATAGGTGACCTAGCACGCTTGAGTGTTTAGGACAACCTATCGTTTGAATGGTGCGGTTACGTAACACGTACGCCATTAACGGCGGACTTAAATCAGGTGGCATAATCTTGGTTGATGCATAGCACTGGCAGTGATTTATAAGAAATCTCTAGTTTGAATGGGGCGGTTATAGTGTGCACACCATAGACGTGGTGTTGATCCTTTCAGCCATTACCAATGGGATTTGAGGTGATCCAGTTCGGGGCACAAACTAGCTTGTGATGATCCAGTTTGGGGAGCAAACCTGCTTATGATAATCCGGTTTGAGGCACGAACTAGCTTGTAATGATCCGATTCGGGATGCAAACCATCTTGTGATGACCCAGTTTGGGGCACGAACCAGCTTGTGATGATCCAGTTCGGGGAACGAACCAGCTGTCTTGGTGTAGAGGGTGGCACAGCCAAGGACTTGTGCCGTATGCCTTGATGAGGAGACTAGTCGCTCCGTTTGAGCTGCATGCTCCAATGGCCGCATGTGGCTTCTTGTAAGGGAGGCCACATAGTGTCTGGGCCACACGTGATCTAGTCGCATGGAGTGGTCCCGCTGTATTTTGTTCTGCAAAGGAGATCTACCTCGAGGTATTATGCTGTTGGAACTTGGCATCCCACTGGACGTCTTCTGGGCCTTTGTGCACTTTCCCTAAGGTGGTTTGTCTTGATTGAGCCTAGGCAATTTCCATGCTTCTCCCCCTTCAAAGTTTTCAAACTTGGCAAAAAGATTGGAATACTTTGAACAGAAGCATTGGATTTCCAGGGTCTTTAGGCCGCCGAGGTTTCAGTAGAGTCTCTGGACTCCTGATGAATCACTTCGTCTGGGTTCACCCTTTTTTGAAGCGTTTTCAGGTTTGCAAGTTTCTGCTATAAAGGGATTTTGGTTTGAAGAGAGCAAAGCAGTTTGTTCGCTTCTATTTTGTGCACACTTGCAAACCCTAGCTGCCATAGCCCACAAAGCTTCATCTTCTGGTGCATGTATGAAGAAGGCCAGGAAGGGTAATGATACGACTTATGGGTCTGATGAGGGGGCTCTGAAGTGTCCTCCTGATGTCCAGCCAACGGTCGAAGGTAATAACGCCCCGTGTTAGGTAGGTTTTGTTTCCAAAACCCCAAATGTGCTGAGTCGGCCCACCTTTTTTTTTTGTTTTGTTGTGGTTCTTCCTCGAGCATCGTCGGGTGAGCTCCTTTTGAGTGTGGTGCGAATATCACCGGGGGCAAACTTTGATGATTTGAAGGCCGCCATCCACCGCCATTCAGATCCAGATTAATGAAGGCCAGCCAAAAATTCATCAGAAGAGTGGTCCACGACCAGAGCTTGTCTTTCCTTCTGGAACAGTTAAATACGGGGAAGCTCAACTCCAGTAAGGGAGAGTTCCACTATCATTGTCCCCTTTTGCGTTGGTGGCGAGTTCCCGAAGGAGTTGTACAATTGTCTTCTATGGAACGCAATCTGTCATTGTCCCCTTTCGCGTTGGTGGCGAGTTCCCGAAGGAAGTACGTGAAGCTGACCAAGAAACTAGCGAACGTCCGGCTTGGTGTTGTTTAGTTCTCTTCAAAGATGAAGTAGGTGTATGCAAATTTCAGGGGTCCCTTTCCTGGTCCGTCCATGGGTTTACTACTTAGTGCCTCTCTGAATGACTTATCTCCAACAATTTGTCCATTTGTCGCGAACATTTTTATAAATAGGCTAACATTGAAAGGATCTTACCCCCTGTATAACGTCGGTTTGTTGGTTGGGCCTACCATAAACTTGTGTGGGAGGCTCTGTCAAGGTAGATTTTGGAGAAGTATGAGGCCGAGTTAAGGACGATCGGCTTGTTGCTGGTGGAGTTGTACAATTGTTACACTGGTACATTCTTCATGCCCGATGGTGAAATAGAGTTGGCCCTCCTCGAGATGTGTGAAGTGTCTGCATTAACTTAGGAGGAAGAGCCCTAGGGAGAGTATACTCCTTCAAATGAAGAATTACGATCGCCGGGAAAGAAGAATCCTGAATTCCTTGCTGTGTATAAGAAATTGTTGTGCTATCTCTCTATGTGCAGGCGTATCACGAAAGGAGACAAGAAGACGGAGGGGGAAGCTCCTCTGATTACTACGTGGATGGTCATCTTTTTTCTCCTTTCCTCGGACCCGTGGAGAGTCGAGGTGAGAGAGTCGCAGACTCACTACCAGATTAAGGCTCTAATTCAGAGTAAGGAAAAGTCTGTGGTTAGGAACAAACGGGGCATCTGGTTAGTGGATGACCTATCTTACTTCTTTCGGGACACACAACCTCTGTCTGATAAGGCTATTTTAGCCGGCTTCCTAATGCTCTGCTACGTGGTCCCCGGGGGTTCGGGTTTGATTGACCGGATCAACCGTAACCTGATACTCCGTGCGGTAAAGTTGGTGTTTGGGCACAAGTTAGCCCTTCTTCCTGTGGTGGTTTACTGCCTCCAATGGGCTCTTCTCCTTTTCATCTAAAAGGTTTTAAACCACATGGGGACTAATAACTTCAACCATGTGGAAATGCCTTACCACTACCTGTTGGAGTGGTTCTTACTACATCTTCACTCCTAGGTATCTCTTAAAGAGGATGGGAGTGTTTTGGAGGGAGATGCCTTCTTGTGGCAGTATCGGATGATGACTTGGTAAAGAGGCCCTATTTTGGTAGGCCCTGGCCTCACTGGATAACTACTCTTTCTTCTCCGTAGTGCTGATTTTTTCTGAAGAGGATGTAGGTCTTTTGTGTGTTGAGTAGAGACAGGCTTTTATGTGCTCTCTGCCCCAGCCAAACGTTAGCTTTGCTCTATAGTACCGTCTTATTTGGTTTACCGGAGTAAGAATGTCGTTTCTCTCGGGCCTTACTTGCTGAGCAGGTTTATTAGGCATTTTCGGTATTGTCAGCTTTTACTGGATAATCCAAATTCGTACCTTGGCTTCGAGGGATATATGCTGGATGGTATGCAGGCATGGTAATATTATTCTTCTACTAGTACTCGTATAACGTTCGAGTTACAAAATATTGAAAGTGCGTCGGCTGTTGTCTTTACATCGGCTACCTTTCACAGTCACACGATCCTACCCCCGGTTGGTTATGGCGCTGGGGACTAGCTTTATCGTAGGGACGAGGCTGATGCCTCTGCTTTCTTCTCCTCAGCAACTCCCTGAGTCGAACGTAGTTGCAGACGTGCCTCCGCAAAAGGGATATACTTTCGGTCGATTTTGCCAGGATGATTTACAGCATACGGCTCCGGATGCAAGTAGTCCTCGGTGACCTATGAAGTGGCAGGTTGAAATGGTTCTACGGCGTGCCACCAAGACTTTGAGGAAGGTAATCGTCTATAGACCAGGGAGCCCTAGAGGTCTGAAGGTAGCCCTGTCTTGAATACCTTTTTTTGGCTCACCGGCTTTCCTTCTCTCTTTCTTTTATATTAGTTGTGTTTGGTTTTGTGCATGCATCAAGGAAGCAGACTCCGGCTTACCATTTGGTGTACCTTGTGATTGGGATTGAGGATAAATCCGAGGAAGATATGGTAGGAGCTTCATGGTCGATGCAATCATCAGGAGTGCCGGGAGATCATGATATCCCCTATGGAGGGACACCAGATTCTCTGGGTATGCTGGGTCATCCTGGGCCTCTATACCTCTGTTTCCCGTTTTTATCTGAGGCCGAAAAGAATGCTGAGGAAGGGACGAAAGACCACCTCGTTATGGGGAGGTGTAAGTCCTCACGTCAGTTGAAATTGGGGGCGCATAGGCGACTAACATCAGTTAAGCAGCAAGCGCTAGTGAGTTTATTGGGAGATAACCGACTCCTGCGTCTCTTGCTACTGCGGTTGAGGGAGAGATTAGTGTATCTCCTCCTCCGATTTGTGCTGGAAGCGCCAATGACTCTCCTCCGCAAGCCGGGGCTTTTGTGCCCGCTTCTGGTTTTGGTGTGGACGACACCGAGGTTCCTTCTGTGGAGACCATTCCGGCCAAGCTTCATAGCATACAAGCGTTGCTATCGGGTGTCGCACTTCTGTGTCTCCTTTTTTGGCAAGGATGGTTGGCAACCCAGTCCTCTCATTCACTGCTTCGTATGTCAACCCTGTTGTAATGCCCCAGTCCCAAAATACTTAGGACCAAGTACATAGACATTCCAGCTGCACATATACGAAGAATACTCCAATATATGGAATCTTCGTATACGTACATAAGCTGTAAATATAAAATAATCACATGCCAGAATATAATCATCTAATCTCATCACAGCTCAACACAGATGATAATAGAGTCCAAATAATAAATGAGTGTATCAAAAGATAGCCGGGTGGACATACCCACTCTAAACAGCAATGAAAAATAGTCTCAATGATCGGAGTCCAATTTTCGCAAAATAGAAAGAAAAGAGATATAAAAATGTCTACTAAATGTCTCAATGAATAAATAAACTAGAAATCAGCAGGAGATGCCTCGTCATCGATGTATGAAGGATCCAGTGCCGCGTCGTACTCCTGCGGGAAATCTTTTAACCCTGGAGAGATAACCAGGTCCTCAGAGGGACGTAACAAGATACAAGAAAACACCATGCCATATAAACTGTGATATATAATAGAAAAGAAAGGAATATATGCAATAGGGTGCCTACAAGTTCTACAGTGATAATGCAGTAAAGAACAAACCTTCAACGCATGGGCACTCTGGCTACAGGAAACTCAGGTATGGTCCCACCAGGATACCAGGGACCTCAAAGCATAACATTCATCGAATGTCAGAGGCCAGCAGGATCATGAATATAAAAGTGCATACGTGGCCCATACATTAAGGAACTGTTCTCCCAATCCAATGCCTAGTATGGTCACATCCATGACTCATAGGAACCTCTAGTAACTGCCAAGTCTACTAGCATGCAATTCTATTGGCAGTTACTCCTAACCGTCGTACGCCTCACACGTATCGATGGCCAGCCGACTACGCGAGTACGTGTCCTACATGTGACTCACAACTTGTGATGATCATGTGTCAAGGCCGTATGAGGTATACCAATACCTCATCATAACTGGGTGGTCACTCGGCTAAGTCAATGCAAGAGAATAAACCAAAAGCAGTAAAACGACCGATGGAGTCACTTGCAAATGAAGTGTGACTTGGACGCACAGCGATATAATAATAACAATAGATAAGTAATGCTTAATATAAATAACTAAAAATAAGAATAATTAAATCACAGAGTAAGGTGGCAAGGTATCTTGTCTGGCAGTGCGGGAATAACAACTCCAAGCAATCAATCACGTCAGCAATAAATCTCAATATCCACGAACGACTCCGGATGCTGAAACAAACATCAAGAACATTCCCGGTGTAAAAAATATATCTAGGAAACACATGTCCAAAAGTCTAATTCTGGAATAGTGGCAAAATCGTAATTTTGGGTCAAAACGATGTCCGTCGTTGGACCCGTTTTGTACCAAAATGCGTGCTAATGTCTATAGTCTCTAAAGTCGTCAAACTACATGTCTACGGGTCTGGTTTGAGGAGATGAACCCAACTATATGTCCAAAGTTGGATTTGGCGGGCCGTGTAAAATTTTGCCCATTGGATCGGGTCGCAGGCCCGCCAAAATAGACATTCCGGTCGACCTTCTCAGAATCGGACCAAACATGGCACACCGGACCAAAATTTTGATTCGGTCCTGCTGGCGCAAGTTTCATCTTGATATGACAAACGTACACGAAGTTATGGCCAAGTTTGTAAAAGGTCGATACGGGGGTATCTTGACGGATACGCACTGATTTCGTCGCGCACAGGCAACAAAATCGAGTTCCATCAGTTTCCACACGTCGACAACATCCATACGCGTCTTTCGATGCTTATGTGTTGCGACCACGTCGCCCGATTTGTCAGGGCGTACGCCGTATCGGGAAGTTTTTCATAAATTTTTTAGTTTCTAATACAGTTTTTCCTTCAACTTTAACAACACATAATTTTCTGTATAATAATCGAAACGTAGATCTAACAGGTGCGTTGTAATCTCATTTATATTGTGTTTGAATTTTTTAATTAGTTTCTACAAAATCTTAATGTACAGATCAAAATTTGGCTTCCAAGTTTAGGGTTTGGACAGCCCTTACGCTCTGTTTTTTGAGCAATAAGCGCTTGACGTTGTGTCGGTCTCATGGTCAATCTAGGGTGTTATGTTGAAATCCTTCTGAAGGGTCTCGAAGAGGGTTATGAGGGCTGCTAACAGGAACTTGCGGATTCGAAAACGATTAACTGAAGGGGGAGAAAGTATTAGATGAATATCGGTACCTGACTGTACTTCGAACAGAGTGCTCCTCTGACCCAACAACTTTTTCGGTGGCTGCAGGCAACTCCGGCGACGACAGCGGCTCATGGTGGTCGCAGGGGATTCGTGGTGACGCACGAGGGTTTAGGCGATGGTTTGGGAAGGAGAAGGGTGGCCAAATTCGTATGTTGGTAAAGGAATCCTTCGTTAGACTACCGCCTATATACTAGGTTTGATAACCTATTCCCGATCGGATTTGCCTATTAAGATCCGACTTAGATTGATGAGGATGGGATCTAATATGAATAGGATTTGATCTCATCAATTTTGGTTCAGGATCAGATTCAAATTCCCAACCGAAAAGGGAGGAAAATCTCCTTTATTTGTTTTTGCGGTTGGAACAGAGGGGGTTGGGGGTTTTAAGTCACTGTTCACGTGAACAGTGACTGGGATGGGTTTTTTTTTTTTTTTTTTTTACTTCTTTGTATACATATATATTTACATACATACCTACACTCTTATATATATATATATATATATACATATATGTTAAGCATATTAATTCACTTTAACTTGTATACACATATATATATAGTTTCATATATATACTTTTTCATATATATATATATATATATATATATATATATATATATATATATATATATATATATATATATATATATATATATATATTTGCACTTATATCCTCTTATATATAAGCCTATATATATCCTATATTTTCATATATATATATATATATATATATATATATATATATATATATATATATATATATATATATATATATTTATATATATATATATATATATATATATATATATATATATATATATATATATATATATATATATATTTGCACTTATATCCTCTTATATATAAGCCTATATATAAAAAAAATTATATCACCTCCCAAACTCACAATTACCTATAAGCATTTTCAGTGGTAATATGCAAGCCATATTTATAATATAATTAATTACTAGCTAGCACCTAGATTAAAATACCATAATATTATTTAAAATAAATATAAAACCTATAAAAAATAGGGGGTTTACACCTGTGGAGGAGATCGTGACCCCTTCGATTCCGCCCATTTCTGATAACATGGGTGGTATGGTAGAGAACTTGATCGAGACCTTCAACCTGATTCTGAAGCAGGGGATCTAGGGCTTCCTAGCAACAGCTCGCCCCTTATCCTGGGCTAAGTGTGGAGCTGAGGGACAGATCCAAATCCTCCTAGCTTTCCCTGGCTTGGAGCGCACAACCGAATCACTACTCGTGAAGCATAATTTAGCAGGTAGTTCCTCAGTAAGCTTCAATATGCTCAAGAGGCTGATATAGATGTACTGGCCTCTTTCGAGCGCGATCGTCTACTTGACAAGGCTATTAAAGGAAAAGTGATCTATGCTGAGGGCATGAGTGCCCCTAGTTGTAAAATTGGCCAATTAGCTAACAAGCATCGCCAGTTATCGGATGCATCACCGTGACTATCTTCGGCTCAAGAGATGATGAGAATCACAACGGAGTTGGAAAAGCTTCGAGCAGAACATCAAAGGCTGGAGCTTCGTCTGACTGGCCTCAACCGAGATTAGGGAGCCACTAATCAGCTATTGGAGAAGATCAATGCGTCTTCTGCCGCTATGGAGGCCACAGCGAGAGATCTGGAAGATAGTCTTGCCTCCCACACCCTGCTAGAAGACCTGATTGTCGTCGAGAAGGAAGCTAGCATATTACTTGTGAGAAGAAGGAACAAGTCATAGTTTTTCTTCGTTAGCGACTTTAGGGATTTTGTGTGGACATTTGAATCTGTCCTCCCTCCATTTTTGTACTTCTTCTTATATATATTTTTTGAATAGAAGAACTAATGGCAATTTACCTCCCTTTTTTATGTTTGTGGACCCATTCTGAGATCAGGCTCGCTCGGGCTTTGTTAAGGGTATGATGTGGCAAGCATGCAGTCCTTATTGGAGTCTAGTCTGGATTTGATAACAACATATTTGTGGAATCCAAATCTAGTTAAATATTTGATTTGATTAGATTTTTATGTCCATAATTGGTGTTATGCTATTTTATATATAATAGGATTCTTATTTTAGGAAATCCTATTATGATCTAAAATAGGATGTTGATGGAGTATTCTAGGCATAATAGGATTTATATTTTATTTCTATTTAGGAAATCCTATTATGACTATAATATTGGTTTTCTCATCCTATATATATGGGGTGAGGATGGAGGCACAAAGCACGACACAAAGTGGAGATTCGTGGTGCTCGTCCACAAGGATATCTAAAAGAAAGTCCGTACTTTGCTCTTAGGACATCGTCATCCAAGACAGAAGGAAGAAGAAGGTCTAATTGAGGAGTCGTCAACTTCGGTTAGGGAGATTGCTACGGGTTTGTGAGTGATCTCAATTGTAATCTTGTGTTTCTCTTCTTGAGAGTGGTGAGGGGGTTTAACCTATTAGCACAAAGGGTTCAACGTGAGTTTTGTCAATCTTGTAATTTCATCTGAGTTAGGAAAGGTTGGGATTTGTCCAGGTGACGTACATCACCACCATATACTTGTCTTCATCTTGTGCTTTGTGTCCATTAGATGGGGGTTGGTTTTGATCAGGTGGGTTGGCAAACGCTTCCGCACCCGCCCAACAATTGGTATCAGAGCTTTGGAGGTTTCTGGAAACCATGTCTACGGAGCAGATAAACACTCGTATGATCACCCTCACAAGGGGAAACTGGGTGATTTGGAAGCCAAGGATGGAAGATCTGTTGGCCCATTAAGCCATACTCAAACCAATTTCGATAATTGACTTAAACTCTGAACTTGATATGAAAAGAAACAAAAAGTGTGCAGAATTTGTCTTCGTAATTGTTTCACATTTATTCTGTATTTTCCTTTTATTGAGTCTAGATTAACTTGAGCGTCGGGATCACTAGCATATAGAAAGATCAAATCCTAAAACCTATCCTGATCCATTTCTCCTAAACCAAAACTTGATTCACTTAAACCAAACCCATCCAAAAACCAACTCAGGTTGACCAGAAACCAAGGCAACCGAACTCGGCTAGATTTCTGCCCGAACTCAGACCGAACTCCGTCCCCTGGGATTTGTCTTGGTCAGCAGCATTACCTATTCTTTTGGATCACCAACGTTCAAAATTATGAACGTTAGGCTACTGAGTTCTGCCCGAACTCTGTCCTAGAAAAACCTATAAAAAGAGAAGAAATTCTCATTTCTATTCACTCATTCATTCTTCATCTTCTCTATCTTCAAATCTCCAAGAACAACCCTATTCTTCTAAGTGCCGGTGGTTTCTGACTAGGAGTATTCGAGTTGTACAAAGCTTGGTGTATAAAAGCTTTTCTTAGAAAAGGTATTGTTGAAGTTTGATCGTGGGTTTCGGATAAAAATACGACGGTATTGAAGTTGGCGTGTTCTTCGGAGTAAAGCACGTAGTGTAATCTCTATTCAAAATAGTGGATTATAGCGAGCAAGAGTTCTCACGAACTGGACTAGTCCTCTCAGAGGGAAACCAGTATAAACCTGCTGTGTCTGCGTATTGCTTTCTTACCTCTACTATTTTATTGCTTTACTTGCATTATATTTGGTTGATCATTTACTTCACCTGCTTAGATAATTTTTAGTTGGTAATTATTTTTCGCTACACTCTATTCACCCCCCTCTAGAGGTGCCATCGATCCTACAATTGTATCAGAGCACAGATTATCTCTAGTCGGACTAAAACTCCTTGAGATATGACGTCCCTATATCCAATCAATGGTGAAGGTCAATCAACAAATATGCCACCCCTAATTGATGGCACAAACTACACGTATTGGAAAACACGGCTGAGCTTTTTCCTTAAGTCTCTTGATTTCGATTTATGGTCGATTGTCATGAATGGATATAAGAAACCACTACCTATTGGTAGAAGGTGTTCTAGTTGAAAAACCATTCGACAGATATACCAACAGTGAAAAGAAATAAGCTAATCTTGATGCGAAAGCCATCAATGCATTATTTTGTGCTGTAGATAGAACTGAGTTCAATAGAGTTTCTACATGTGTCATGTCTCACGAGGTTTAAAAACTTCTTGAGGTTACTCATGAAGGTACTTCACAAGTGAAGGAGTCCAAAATCTCAAGACTAACACAAGAGTATGAGGCCTTCAAAATGAAGCCTAATGAGACTATTACAAATATGTTAACTCGGTTCCTAGATATTGTTAATCCTCTATCTTCCCTTGGAAAAGAATACATCAATCACGAGAAGATTTGGAAGGTGCTTCGCGGACTAATAAAGAACTGTAATCCTAAAGCGACGACCATTATTGAAGGAAATGATCTTACTATCATGACTCGTGAAACCATTATGGAAAAGCTTATGACGCATGAGCTAGACCTTAAGGATTTTGAACAGTCAGCTCCAGAAGAGAAGGCGATAGCATTCAAAGCTAACCACAAGGCGGCCTCTGACGATGAAAGTGAGACAGATTACTAAGACAATGAACAAATGACCCTCATGACAAGAAACTTCAGAAAATTCCTCAGATATGAGAAGTCGAACAAGAAAAAGAAAGATTCCAGAGACGATGAAGAACCTATCTGCTTTAGCTGTAAAAGAATAGGACACATCAAGAAGGAATGCACTGTTATAAGCAAGGGAAGCAAACATGATTAGACAAGCAAGAGAAGGTCTACAACCAGAAACTATGCCAACACTAGCATCTGGTGTGATAGAAGAAGCCAAGGGTCAGTTTCATTCTAGAACAGAGATTGCAAATGACATATGCTACTTCAGGTTGGTATCTATCGTTTGTTCATGTTCGGTACATTATTGTGCACCAAAATGTAATGCAATTTTCTATGGTGAGATGCTTCATAAATTTTGGAGCTTAAATAGCAGCGTGATACTCGCATTTTTCAGCCTATTTAGTATAAAGTGCCATTGTAGACTTAATGAAATGCAATTTTATCAAAGATTGTATACATCATGAAGCTATTGAATAAAGAACAATGTCACAAAGTATGATGAATGTAACTTCAAAAATGAGAGAACTTAATTTAGCATACAAAAATCATTCATTTTACTCTCAGACGTGAGAGTTTCATCATATGCCCTTTAAATATTACATATCATTTTGACGAAGGCCTCTTTTTAGATTAAAAAAATAGCTAAAACAATCAAATACATAGATTGGATTGGCAGGTGTCAAAGGTTAATACATAGATTATATAAAGAGTTTCATCATCACCTGATGTTTTTCCATACTTCAATGATGAAAACAATTGCTAGACTGGAGTTTGTTATATTCATTACTCTAATATTAGAGCAATTAATATAAGCATATTAATCCAAGAGGTCATTGAAACTCACAATTTATCTTCACAAAGAAACAAAGCCCCAATTGTAACCATTTCCAAACTTTGGACACTCACAGAAGCAGCTATCCCCATATGCAGACCAATCAACCACATTACACCTTCACCTCATTTCTCAAATATACGTCCCAATATCCGACTCAACAATCCATCAAAACTAGTACTCCCTTCCTCGAGCAGCAGCATTGCTGCTGCCATGTCAGATCCACCACCACCACCATTATCGAGACCGACAAGACAAGGCTCGGCTTCATTCTCCTGCCCAAACTCGTCCTCCTGGCTCAACTATGATGCGACAAACTTGCCTAGGGCCCTCCAGTTTATGACTCGATCCTCATTCTCGTAGAGCATCGATAGTGAGCTCATCACAGTTGGGGGCTTTATTAGTAGAAGTACGTGGTAGTGAGCATTGCTATATACTACTCTAGTTTTGTGATTCCAATTAAATAGAGAACAACTGATGATGTATTTTTCTAATACTGCTATGGGATTTTAATTAGCATTTTATTGGCACTATCTTTATTTATATTCCTAGTCTTCAATATTATTATTCTAATAGTTCTTTTCTTGTGGTTGTATTGACACATTTTTCGAATACTTCTAGGGTATATAGTTTTGATGCTTGTCATGCATATCACGACTACTGCATATCAAGTGTTTGAAATAATGACGACTACTTCGCTCAAAGGGCGGGCGCCATCCAACAAGCTGCCTTCGTAGCCAAGACACAGACTTGGGTTGTTCATCATAGTCTCGCTGTAGCCAAACTATCGTGCAAAGCGGCTCGGCAGATAGGGCTCCAGGCATACCATGTTTTGGCGCGGGTATACTAAGTGCGAAGGACGAATGGATAACAGCCAGCGAAAAGCACCGGTGGTTAGCTCGTCACCTTCTCCAGCCCGGTCAACCAGCTCATCACCTGCCAGATGACCACCAGAGAAAGGAGAAACCCAGCTAAAACTATAGCCATCCAAGCGGTTTAATGCCCGTCTACAGGCAGAGACGCTGTCATGAACCCACTTCGCCTTATGGTAGTTGCGCAAGAGCGCGTCACCCACCTCATGACCGTCTATGGTGGCGGAAACAATTAAGCCAGTATAATACAGTGCCAACCAGGGCATCAGATAATGGTAAGGCAGCTCCGCTCGAGGAAACTCGCTGGCACACCCGCGATACTCTATTATTTTTTTGAGAGCTCTTGCAGGCCACGAAGAGTGTTGCACACCATGGCAGGAAGCAAAGCGAGAGAATGCCCGAAAGCCAACCCCACACCCGGTTTGATAAGCTCCCTGCCAAGTCGCCCCACGGAGCTTGAGCCTCCAGGAACCACAGCCTTCCTTAGCCACATCATCAGAAAGGCAGCTAGCGTCACTTTTTGACTCACGGCAGTCAAGTTTTGATAAAAACAGCTACGGAATATGGAGTTGGGCTTTCCCTCAACATCCAACGGAGGAGCTGACACCATTGGCTTCGCTGCCATACCCTCCACCTCGGCAGTGGTATATACGCTGCGGGTGGTAAAGCGAACCGTCCCGCGGTCCGATGGCTCCTCGCTAAAAACATACTTTCTCCACGCATTAAAGTGGGGCTGAACCTTTGCAGAGGTGTACGCACACTTGATGGTGGCAAAGCAATTCTTTATACACAACCATCATCTCGGGACATTTGTTCTCCAGTACTAGAAACACCTCCTTGCAAGTGGTATATTCCTCATATGGCACGTCCCCCCATGGCAACTTCGAAATGGCACGCATCTCATGGAGGGCTAAACCCATCTCTCCACAAGGGGTAAAGAAAGTCTCGGGGTGGTGATTAAATAGTTCCAACAAAGCTATGAACAGAGGCCGATTGATCTTTATACCATACTCGATGGCCTTGATGGCATGACGCAGGCCCATACCTAGCAAGTCTTTCTTGAACCTGCCCACCACCCATTGGGTTAGTTCATGCCATTCCACCTTTGGATAAATCCAACCTTCGACTCGAAAGATATCCTTCAGATATGTGTAGCCTGTGGCCAGAAGCCTGTTAGCAAAAAAAGAGGCTCGAAATAGATGCACCTCCGTGGTAAAGTCAATGAGCAGACGACCAGGGAGTAACACCCACAGCGTACATGATGGACCATCATGAGCACTCTTAAAAGAATTCCTCTTATTAGAGTACCCTTCCACTTGGATATGGCCGATCATTAAACCCCCTCGTTTTGGGGTCAGATCCCATTTCATAAGACGCTTTTCGGCCAAGCAGAAGAAAACTGAGAATGGGCTATTTCGGTTGATCGACGAACTGTACAAAGAAAGACCATCATTCTCAAGCTACCAGTTTTCGTTTATCTCTAGAAGCTTGGTATGTTCGAAGACCAGCTGATCGCCAAAGAGAAACGAAGGTTTCAGCATCTTGACGGGATCAGAAGGGAGAAACAACTTGTCTCGATCCATCGTACGGCGAAAGTATATGAGTTGTTGATCCCGTATCATGGCTAGTCGCCCTTTTGGTTGACCTTGGGCAATCAGCTGCCTGACGGGAGTGGTGAGCGCCTCGTCAGTGTTTATGCCCGAGGCATAGACCGTCGCGTTCAAAAGGATATCCCCGAAAAGAGATGCAGAAACATGAACTACATATAAACAAAGTGTGTCAGAAAGGCACAAAATATTTTCGGTAGAAACAGAGAGCAAAAGTACTGTGCCAGAAAAAGCATCCGCACAGTCACTTTGCGAACATCCGTGCAGGTACTATCAAAGTGCACCATACATCAGCCAACAAGCAACTATATATGCATGTCATCCGTAGGTACCTTGTAAAAAGAACTGTGCAGGGAGAATGGTTGTGCGTCTACAAGAAACTTCAGCATATTGATAGTCATTACTTTGTAAAAAGTAACAACTATATATGCATGTCAGTTAATAAAGCTTCAGCACATCTTCGGAACACCACTCCGAAGAATGGTGCCCATGCGCATCAACATATCTTCAATATGACGCTCCTAAGAGTTGAAGTTCATATGCATCAGCGAACCAAGAAATCAATGACAGTCAGACACCTACTAGCAACGGGTGGCCGCACGTCTCCATGCACTGAGACTCCCTACGATCGGAGCTTGCTCAATGACGACGGCTTCAGAATGCCAACTGCTTCCCTTTGGCCTGTCGAGTGCTCGTCGTGGCCTCTCCAACTTGCCTCACCGACGATGCTCTAGTCTGTCTCGCACTCACTATAGCCGGTCTGGGGCTAGCCACAGACCCACTGGCCTTCTTGGAGCTCACCGCAGGAGTTGTTGGGGTTCTTGATTTCTTGGGAGCCATTGAAGGAAGAAGAAGATTCTGATGAAAAGCTTTTGGTGGAGGAAAAGTAAGAAAGAAAGTTTTCTCTCTCCAAACAGACCCTACTTATAGGGCACAACCACGTCAGCAAAAGAAGACAAAAAGCTTCGTGAACGAGGAGTAAAGATCACAACTCCTCAGACGACTGTGTGAATTAAGAGTAAAGATTATGATGACCGTTCCCTAGAAACGAGGAGTTGTGATCAACTTTTAATGAAGCGACGGATCAAGGCATTTAATGCCGAAGGCTAAGCGTTACGACAGCCTGTCAGTAAGCGTGCTGGGCATTCGCTTGCAAAGGACACATGTCATGCTTCTATTCAAAGTATTATGAGCTTCGCTTAAGTTCGAAACACTTTGAAGGGGGTCTTGTAGAAGCATGAAAAATGTGCAGACATATCAAAAGCGCAGGTGGCGTTCTCACTACACATGGCTTCACAAAAGCGCAGGTACTCCAAAAGCACAGACATACAACTAAAGTCACACAGACGAACAAAAGTGGTACATAAACAGTTGTTTATTAAAATCATGTCTACAAAAGATCTATTACAGATTCTTCATGATTACATATAAAGGACTAAAACACCTAAGAAAAGTCTACAAGGGGGTTAATCTTCAGCACACACAAAGCCCCCCAAACGCGCAACACTGTTAGAGCGAGCCACTTTCTGAAGCAGCTATTGGCCCGAGCAAGAACTCAGTCTACAGCACAGGGTGTCCCACTCCCATTGAGCAGGGCAGAGCACAACTTGTGGCTCATTAGATTGGCAATCAATCCAAACCTTAAAGTTTGGATCTCGAAGACCTCCAAGATGTTGTTCAGGTTCGAAACTCCATACGCCAAACGCTCAAGTCCATCTCAAAATTCAGCAGCAGTTCTTCTACAAGGACACAACTTCTTTGAACGAAGGGATCCACAACCAACAGTCAACTTGTGCAAGGCCAACGGCCGTCCGAAGCTAAGTCGGGATCGAGCATGACCGTGGAAATGTTAAGAGGCAGAAGACACAACCCTTCAGAAAAGCTTTCCTTTATATAGGGTGAGTGTGGTCCAAACCACATGCCACGTGGTCGTCGGTCAAAGACTCCCAAATTAATGGGATGAACCTAAGACTCAGCATAATTAATCTGATTGAATAGGTTCATTCGACTGAATCCTAAGCCACAGACTTCTTGAATTTCCCAAATGACGGCGATAATTAACGAAGAGGATGACAAACTCGTACATCAAAAGGGCAGTCATTAATTGCTCTTATGACTTCGACATAAACTAGCTCCTTCGACCCAGAAGTGCAGCCAGTTCATTCCTTCCACTGCACCCTCACTTCAACTCAGAAGTGCAGCACCCTCCATCCCATCCAAAAGAGCAGCCCGTTCAAAGGCTCCTTCATCTGACACTTTGTTGTCCAAAGCACAAGTCTACTCGTAGCTCTCAAGCACAGTGACTACGTTGCCCGAAGCTCCCCTTGTCGTCCTAAAAGCGCAGTTACTCCATTTCCCAAAGCACTTGTCCACTCATCGCTCTAAAAGTGCAGTGACTTCATTGCCCAAAGCACTTGTCCACTCATCGCTCTAAAAGCGCAGTGACTCTGTTGCCTAAAGCACTTGTCCACTCGTCGCCCTAAAAGCGCAGTGACTCCGTTGCCTGAAGCACTTGTCCACTCGTCGCCCTGAAAGCGCAGTGACTCCGTTGCCTGAAGCACTTGTCCACTCGTCGCTCTAAAAGCGCAGTGACTCCGTCGCTTGAAGCACAGTCTACTTATCGCCCAGAAGCGCAGTGACCTCAAAGCCTCGCCAGAAGCTTAACTCGCATAGAAGCGCAGTCTTACAGGGTGACGGGATTCTACGTGGCCAGACGGGTGTGTATGGCTTTTTTAGATTGGTTTGTTTAAAAACCACCGCTCTTAAGATAGGATAGAATTTGATTCTGTTGATAAGAGCAATATCCAATCGATTTGTTTAAACCACAAATAAGGACGAAATTTGTTCTTATAGACGAGGGCCATATCCAATCAATTTGTTTAAACCAATGGCCCCCTAAGATAAGACAAAATCTAACTTCAGGGATAGGAACATAATCTGCTCAGGTTATAAACACACGCCACGTGTCGTTTATTCGGTCATGCTGATAATTCCCCCAAGATCTTGATAATGGAGAATTCCAGCGTCCGCCACGTGTCAGCTCAGCAGTAGCTCCCACCGTGCAACTTCGAGATTCTCTCAGATCTCTACGTGCAGCGTTCTGCACAATCCTTATGCACAACGTATATGTGCTTTCTATAAATAGAAGGAGTTTTCTTTCAATAGGGAGGCTTCAAAATCTTCACAACTTTGGGATCCTCTTGATTGCCAACCCCAGAGTTCCAATCACAAGCACCAGAAAGCCGGAGCAAGTTCAACTCATCGTCAGATCATCAACGGAGTAAAGGATCCGCTGTAGTGCTCGATCTCCCCCGTTACACTTCTCAAGAAAACTTTGTACTTAGACCTCCTGTTTAGGAATCGATTGTACTCTTTTATACGTTTAATATACAAAAAATTCATACAACCTTTTGTCATGGCAAACACTCGCACCAACTGCAAATGGCGCGAGGCAGCTATAAGTCATTATGACAAATCTGACACAATGTTCTCGAGCACAGCGCGTTCGAGATTTAAACGAATTTTCCTCGACTAACGTGCTGTCAGTAATGATGACAAATGGATCAGCTTCTCGAGAAAGCTTGCCACGTGTCGGCCAGCGCTACCTATGTCCAGTGCCAACTGATGCCGTACGCCATCTGATGGTCAGCGCCATTTGATGATTTGTGCCCTGGCGCCATTTATGAATAGCGTATGATGATGATTATACTTTTTAGGCTTCTATAGTGCCGAACGGAGATATCCGACACGAGATTATGTCAGAGCCTCACAGTTTTCATTATTTTGTTCATCCAAGAGGGACAAAGATGTACCATGATATTCGTCAGCATTTTTGGTGGAATGGTATGAAGCGGAGAATTGCTCGGTTTGTCTCTCGGTGCTTAGTTTGCCAGTAGATTAAGGCTGAGCCTCAGAGACCAGCTGGACTTCTTCAGCCTTTACCGATTCCGGAGTGCAAGTGGGATCATATTACTATGGACTTCGTAACTGGTCATCCTAGAACCCGGACTGGTAAAGATGCCATTTGGGTTATAGTGGATCGACTCATGATGGGCACTTCCTACCTTTCAGAGTTGGTTAGTCTACAGAGCAGTTGGCGGAGCTATACATGAGGTAGATTGTTAGATTGCATAGGGTGCCGGTTAGCATAGTCTCAGATCGGGATTCCAGATTAACTTCTTATTTCTGGAAGAGTCTTCAGCAGAGTCTGGATACCTATTTGAATTTGAGTTCAACATACCAACCTCAGATAGATGGTCAGTCGGAGCATATGATTCAGACTTTGAAAGATATGCTTCGATCATGTACTGTTGACTTCAATGGTTCTTGGGAGGATCACTTATATTTGGTGGAGTTCTTTTACAATAACAGCTTCCAAACGCGCATTCAGATGGTACCTTTTAAGACAATGTATGGTAGGAGATGTAGGCCACCCCTAGCTTAGGATGACATTGGGAAGAAGCATATGTTTGGTCCAGAGTTGATTGCTTAGTCAGTTGGAGTAGTCAGTCAGATCAGAGAGCATCTCAGAGTGGCTCAGGATCGACAGCATCACTGGGTAGACTAGCATCGACATCATCTTGAGTTCTCTGTCGACAACTACGTATTTCTTTAAATTTTGCCTACCCGTGGTGTCATCAGGTTTGGCGCATAGAGAAAGCTTTGTCCTAGATTTATTAGGTCGTTCGATATTCTCGAACGAGTTGGAGATGTATTATATCATCCTGAATCATTTTGAGTTGTTCATTGGTACCGACCTATCGTATGAGGAGAGACCCATATCCATTTTGGACCGAAGGAAGAAGATTGTCAATGTCATGCCCTAATACCGCAGAGTGCTTTCGTCCTCACTTCGAACTCTATGAGACCGTTCGTCCTCGCTTGGGCGCGATACCGTGTAAGCCTAAGTTGTGCTTGCACAAGACCAAGTCCTGTAACAAGACAAGATAGAGAAATATTGACAGCAGCGCAGCGAAACATAAACAGATAATTAAAATTCGCAGCGGACACATTGCAGATTGTAATTGAATACATGGTAGCAAAAATAAATCTCTTTATTGTTTTCCATTTGAATAGATTACAAGCTCCCAATTCTCTCTGATACATGAAGTACGTGTAGGCAACTCTAGAGGGGGGGTGAATAGAGTATGTGTCGATAATACCCAACTAAAAATAACTCTATTCAAGTTCACCCAACAAAAATAATAATCAGAGTATAAGTACGAAATATAAATATAGATCAGAGAGGCATATGCAGACACTCGTGGAGGACTTGTCCAGACGTGAGAACTCTAGCTCAGGATTGAAATCCACTATTTATGAAATAGCATACAACCATGTGCCTTTACTCAGAAGAGCACGCCAACTTCTTATAGATTCGCAGATGGCAAGACTTGGAATTGTCCAAGTGACTTCTTTTGGAACTCTTGCACACAAACTTCTAGTTGACTCGTACTGAGCACCTTGGGGGCTTGGGAAGTTTTGTGGCTAGTTAGATGAGGAGAATGAGCTCTTGAATGTATAGGCTATAGAAGAAGAGAAGATGAGAAGATTGGATGATTGAAAATGAGAGAAATCAAGGCCTATATATACTAGTCCAGAGAGGCAGAATTCGGCCAGAACTCTGTCCCAAATATTCAAAATTTAGCCATTGGACAACTAGCAACCAGCAAACCCTAATAATCAGGTCTTGAAATTAAGGGGGCAGAGTTCGGCCCGAACTCTATGTGGGTCAGAGTCAGGCCCCAACTCTGTCTCCTTGGGGACAGAATATTTAATGGGCTGTTTTGGGTTTGGCAGGTTTTTGGACTTTTGTTTGTGGAGCTTTGGGTGTAAAGTCTAGGGTTGAGATACTCAGTGCGAGTCAACTTACAATAGCCTAGACTCAATAAAAAGTAAAATACAGACTCATAGAACAAGTAAACAGCAGCATGTCATTGCAATTTTCGATGATGTTCGTCTTGAGTTGATGTGTGGTGATTGTCTGTTTTGGAGCTTAATGGAGCTTGATGTGTCAAGTTGGATCATAACATATATTGTTTTGTTAATTATCAAGATAAGGTTGACTGCGATCCAGTTTGGGTCAACAATCTCCCCCATTTTGATAATTGACAAAAATACGATATTTGCATGTCGCAACATTCATACCTGGCACATGGAATAATGATAATAGGTCCCCCGTAGATGAACATATCGGCTCCCCCGTAATTGGATATGTCCTGAGACAAGTTCTAATCCAAGCAAGCACAACAATATGTATTGAAGCTCAAAACACATGTCCATACAAATATCACAAGTATTATCAAGTGGTTCCAAAGCACAAGCAAATATCACAAGTATTCTCCCCCTTTGTCATTTAGCAAAGTGATAAAGTGATAAAGTGGCTCCCCCATAAAAAATAGACAAAGTGAATACATGCAATCACACAACGTGGAACCACAATCGTAGAGAGAAACTACTAACAGTTTTTACATTTCATAAAAGCCAAAGTGCATAAGTCTGAAGGAAATACAATGCATGAAAATAGAAATAATATATCTCAAAATTTTAAAAACTATTACATAAAGCATAATGAAACTATAGCCTAACATCAGCAGCATCAACAGGTACTAAACCACGACCATCATGGAGCACGGGATGGACCAGCAGAGTCGGAAGGGTCACTGGCAGAGCGACGAGGGTCAACAAAGGCTGCGTCCGGGTCCAGATACAGCCTGACCCATGTGTCTTCAATACGGTAACCTTCGTGAGAAGGGTCCCGTATGATAGGGACCGACATAGTAGGGTGGATGGCCAGGGTGTACTGGAGGTCGTGCAGCGAGTTGCTGATAGCACTCATCTGAAGGGTGGTGCGGTAATCCAACTGAATCGAGCGGTCGTCTTCTAAACGGAAGCGATCTCGCAACATCGCCTGGATGGAGTCAAGAGTAGCAGGAGGCTCGGGCTCAAGAGCATCAAGAGCATCAGGAGCATCAGAGTCAGAAGACTCAGACTCAGCAGGAGGGGCAATAGCAGCAAGAGTCCTCCATGCCTTGGGACAGATAGACAGGAGTAGGAAGAAACTGACACTCATCGAGGGGAATGTGAAAAGCACGAAAAATTATCAGCAGATACATGGCATAGACCAATGATCGTGGCTTGGTTCTCGCACGAATCATCCACTCCATCATCATACGAGGGAAGTTGAATGGAACATGGAAGTGCAAATTATAGAGAGCAAATATCTCAAGATATGAAACTTCATCGGTCGATCCCGCTTTGGGCAAGATCGAAGAAAATATAATCCGATGAAGTTCATAGAAGTAGGGGTTGAGGAATATTGCTCTAAGCTTGCGAGGACGTGTGTTGGGGGTACACAAGTCTTCCTTGAAGCTTTCAAGTGAAGATCCATGGGGAAATTGAAACTGTCAGGTATCTTCGAGTTTCTCCTAAGAGTTAGGTTCCAGGATTTCTAGATAGTCGGCAAGCTCGAAGTCATCAAACGATCCGGTGACACGGGAATAAATCTGCGTGTTGTCAAGAGTCAAGTTGCAGTAGAACATTTGTATGGCATTTAAATAGACAATAGATGAAGTTGAAACAAGTTCATCTAGATCTAAGTCATGAAATTGTGAATCATAATCCAAAAATATTGTAAAGTTGACCGGATGTCCCGGAAACACGCTACGTGAGCGAATGTCGAAAAACCACTCATTGGAAGCATCTAATGAGACAAAAAGTTACTCATTGTAGGTGTTAGGGTTTGGTGGAGGTGGTGGATTAAATAATGGATGTATAGGAGGAGGAAGAGGAGGAGGAGGGTTAGAAGATGATGCTCCTTCACTTCTTCTCCTCTTTTCTCTACCAAAAAGTTTTGGCGCCATCGATAATGAAAAGAGAGAATTTAAAAAAATTAAGGATTTATACCTCACACAAATGGTTGGAGATGGAAGAGATCCTCCAAAAACACTTAGATCTAGAGTTTTGAAGGGAAAAAAGCCCTAAAATATGGATTTTCTAGGGTTAGGGTTTGAGAGAAAATAGTTTGGAGGGAGTTAGAAGAGGATGAAAGTGAAGAGAGAAGGGTTTTCTCGGGTTTAAGATGGTTGGGGCAAGCAAGTCGAGTAAAATCATGGCCGTCGGATCAAAAAATTGAATGGCTGAGAGCAGCTGAAGGTTCTGTGAGGAGGCACACAGAGTTCGGCCCAAACACTGTGTGGGGCAGAGTTCGGCCCGAACTCTGCCTGTCTATTCCAGAACACAGAAAAGGCAATGTGTAAATAGGAAAACGTCTAAAATTTTAAAATTGAGTGATATAAGTCATGAAAAAAATGTAGCCATATAATAAATGACTGTTAAGACAACGATCATTACAGTGAAACTGCCTTGGGGTAGCTGTAGGGCCCTTTCGGCTTGTACCCAAAACAATGTTACCATGAATGATGTACGTTATAACTATTATTTACGCAAGTACAACTTATTGTATTACAATTTCATCCAAAATTCCTAACTCTCGACGAAGAAAATTGAAGCGCTCTTCGGCTAGTGGTTTTGTAAAGAAATCTGCTAGCTAATGTTCAGTGTCAATGAATTCTAAGTTAATAGTGCCGTGTTGTTGATGATCACGCAAGAAATAATGTCTAATCTCTATATGCTTTGTGCGTGAGTGACATACTGGGTTCTTGGTCAAATTTATTACACTAGTGTTATCACAGAAAATAGGTATGTGCTTGAATAATAAGTTATAGTCTTCAAGAGTTGGCTACATCCACAGAATTTGTGCACAACAATGACCAGCTGAGATGTACTCAGCTTCTGTTGTGGATAGTGCAACAGAATTCTGCTTCTTGCTAAACCATGAGACTAAAGCCTTTCCTAACAAATGACATATGCCGCTGGTACTCTTACGGTCGACTTTGCATCCCGCAAAATCAGCATCGGAATATCCGATTTATTTAAAGGAAGTGGTTTTGGAATACCACAAGCCTACTGTAATTGTTCCTTTAAGATATCTAAAGATACGCTTAACATCGGTCATGTGTGACTCTTTAGGATATACTTGATATCTAGCACATAAGCAAACGCTAAACATAATATCGGAACGACTAGCAGTTAAATACAATAGACTACCAATCATACCTCGATACTTACGTTGATCGACCGGTTTGCCGCTTTCATCAGGTTCCAGCTTTGTTGTAGTAGCCATAGGAGTGTTGATAGGTTTGATGTTGTCAAGCTTGAACTTTTTCAGCATGTCCTTTGTATACTTCCACTAGCTGACGAAGACACCTTGCGAGTATTGTTTGATTTGCAGTCCAAGGAAGTAGTTGAGCTCCCCCATCATGCTCATCTCAAACTCGTTTACATACACTTGGCAAAATCTTTGCATAGACCCTCATTAGTAGACCCAAATATGATATCATCTACATAAATATGTACTAACAAAATAGTGTCATCAAGGGATTTTATGAAAACTGTAGTGTCAATTTTCTCTTTTGAAAAACCTTTATCAAGTAAGAAAGTACTAAGGCGTTTATACTAAGCTCAAGGAGCTTGTTTGAGGCCATAAAGAGCTTTCGTAAGTTTAAAAACATGGTCGAAAAATTTGTGATTTTTCAAAACCAGGGAGTTGCTTGACAAAAACCGCTTCTTTAATAAAACCATTTAGAAAAGCATTTTTCACATCCATTTGAAAAAGTTTAAAGTTTTGAAATTTGCAAAGGCGCAAAGCATCCGAATAGATTCAAGTCGTGCAACAGGAGCATACGTCTCATCGTAGTCGATACCCTCCTCTTGGTTGTATCCTTAAGCTACGAGACGAGCCTTGTTGCGAGTGACCGAACCGTCCTCATTAACTTTGTTGCGAAAGACCCATTTAGTACCAATGATTGAATGATCAGCAGGTCTAGGAACAAGTTCCCAAACCTGATTTCGTTCAAATTGGTTGAGTTCTTCTTGCATTACAGATATCCAAAATTCATCGTTAAAAGCTTCTAAATCATTTTTAGGCTCAATTTGAGAAATAAAAGCAGTGCTAGCAATAGAGTCTATTAGAGAAGATCGAGTAGTTACCCCTTTCGATACCTCCCTATTACCAAGTTTTTGGATGCGAATGTTTGAATTGGAACTTCTTTGGTAAGCCCTCCAGAGAATTGGTTTCAGGTGGTGTATCCACAGGAGTGAAGGTTGCAGGTTAATTATCATCGGGAATAATAGTTGTACTATTGTCCTCATCAAAAGTTAAGTTAGTAGACTTTTTAACAATCATGGAGTTTTTTGAACACTCTATATCCCTTACTCTTGGGCATAGCCAAGAAAAATACCTTCGTCAGCTTTGGCAGCAAATTTGCCCAAGTTGTCTTTGGTATTCAGGATAAAGCAGCGACAACCAAACACTCGAAAATAAGAAATATTTGGAGTTCTACCAAACCAAAGCTCATACGGAGTTTTCTTCTAGATAGGTCGAATCAAAACCCTATTCAAAACATGGCACGCTGTGCTGATAGCTTCTGCCCAAAAATATTTCGATGAGAAAATTGATTCAGCATGACTCTAGCCATATCGCCAAGAGTCCTATTCTTCTACTCCACAACATCATTTTGTTGGGGAGTTCTAGGACAAGAAAACTCATGATTAAAGCCATTTAACTTATAAAACTTTTAAAATCAGAATTTTTGAATTCGCCACCATAATCCTTTTTCGTTTTGGACCTTTTTAGTAAACCTTTAAAAAATAGTATCATTTTTATTTGCAAGAAAAAAATCCAAGTAAATCTTGAAAAGTCATCAACGATAACAAGAGCATAGAGTTTACCGCCAATACTGACTACTCTACTAGACCAAATAGATCCATATGAAGTAATTGCAATGGTCGGGTAGTACTTACATTGTTTATGGATTTAAAGAAAGATTTGGTAGCCTTATTCTTTTCACATTCGACACATACCATGTCCTTCTTGAATGTGATGTCTGGCATGCCTCTTACTAGCTTCTTGGTTGATAATCTGGATATGGTATCCATGTTGGCATGACCAAGACGCTGGTGCCATAATAGCCTTTTGTCTTTGTAGGCGTAGAGGCATCTTCTGTATTGTTAGTATCTCTAGATGGATAGAAAATATATATGTTATTCTCTTATCCCTTCAAAAGTGATATCTCCAGTTGATCTATCATAGATAAAGCATTTAGTTTTCCCAAAGTTAATATCATATCCATGATCAGCAAGATGACTAATGCTGAGCAAGTTATGCTTTAACTCGGTCACTAAACTGACATCCTTAATGACGGAAGAAGGAGGATAACCAATTGTACCGTTACCTATGATATAGCCTTTCAAATTGTTGCCGAAGGATACATATCCTTCCCTTTTCATCGATAGTGTTGTGAATAGATTAGCATTTCCAGTCATATGTCACGAGCACCCACTATCGAGAATCGATTTGCTTCTAGTTTGAGAAGGAAGGTCCACCTACACCATGAATAGATGACCTTTGGTACCCATATTCTTTTGAGTCCTGAAAAGTTAGTCTTCGGTACCCATGCATACAGATTGATATCAATAGTTTTCTAAATCTACACTGCATGCAGTGATATGTGTCCGTGTAAACCTTAGTAAGTGCAGGTAGCAAGCATATTGGTATTGGGTACAGGATGATAGTTGTGTCTATATGTGGGTGCAGGATGATGATAGCTATGTGTAGCAGTAGGATGACTGTAGTGAGTGTGTGTAGCAGCATGATGATAATGGTGATTATGTGGCAGCAGGATGATGATAGAATTTACGTGTGTGTTTTTTTTGTGTTGCATGTGAATAGGTCTACATAAAGGCATGATTTTGAGTAGTATGTGGATGAGTGTTCTTGTGGTGACGTGCTTTCTTGTGTTGAGCCGTCTCGTGTTTGTAAGTGTTGTGACTGTGAGACTGAGTTTGAGGTTGAATAACCTGCTTGTCCAGTCTAATCTCTAATTTCTTAGAGCAACATGCAACTCATCATATTTAGTAGTAAGGCCATGTATTCTAGCAGTAGCAATCTTGTACTTTTTTTCTCTTCAGCAAGTTCTTTATTTAAAGCAGTGATATTATGTGTTTGCTTCTTAATAAGAGATTCGGCATCATGTAAGCTTAATTTAAGCTTAAATACCTCCTCAGTGCTTTTCGTAGGTATAGTGTTTCTAACATTCTCAAGTAAGCAAAAAAGTCTATGGATCTCGACTCCTTGGGTCTTGATCTTTTCCTTAGCATGCTTATACTTGTTAATAACCTTTTTGTGGTCTTCAAGAAGATCCAAAGGCGTCACCCAGTTCATCAAAGGAGAAATCTTCAAAAGAGTCATTTACTTTGTCCGAAGTTGCCATTAGGCAGACGTTTGTAGTGTCTTGCAGAGAGTCCTCTTCTTCGTCTGAATCGCTGGCCTCGCTTTTCGTGCCAGATGCTAGTGTTGGCATACTTCCTTGAGGTTGGCCTCTTGTACTGTTTTTCATATCTGCTTCCTTTCTTTTCTACAGGACAATCTTTTCTGACGTGTCCCGTCTTTTGCATCCGAAGCAGGTGGGTTCTTCCTCATCGTCTTTTTGTTCATTCTTCCTTCGATTGAAGCATAGAAACTTCTTGAAATTTTGAACCATGATTGCTTGATCGTCACCTTCGGAATCTTCATCTGTTTTCTCTATGATGGTTCTTCGGCGATGAGCTCTGAAGGCAATTTCCTTTTCTTTTGGAGCTGTTTCTTCAAAATCTTTGAGGTCGAGCTCATGCGTCATCAGCTTGTCCATCAGAGTTTCTAGTGACATAGCCGTAAGATCATTTCCTTCGATAATCAGTGACCTTGGGGTTCCAGATCTTCGGTAATCCTCTTAGCACTTTGCATATCTTCTCATGGTTGGAATATACTTTACCAAGGGAAGATAGAGGGTTGACGATGTCGAGGAATCTGGTGAACATCTGAGTAATTGTCTCATTTGGCTTCATTTTAAATGCCTCGTATCTTGTGTCAGACGGCTGATCTTTGATTCTTTAACCTGTGTGGTTCCTTCATGAGTCATCTCTAGAAGCCTCCATACTTCGTGTGAGGTGGAGCATGTAGAGACCCTGTTGAATTCAGTCATGTCTATTGCACAAAAGAGAGCATTAATAGCCCTAGCATCTAGACTTGCCTATTTTTTTCCTGGTCAGAATATTTTTGTAGGGTTTTTCAACAAGAGTTCCCTCGACAGCTATTCTGGCAGGCTTTTTGTAACCATCCGTGACGATGGTCCACAGATCAAAGTCTAGAGACTTAAGATAAAAACTCATCCTAGTTTCCAATAGGTGTAGTTAGTTCCGTCAAATAGGGGTGGCCTATTTGTGGACTGTCCTTCACCATAGTTGGAAAAGGTACGTTGTGTGGTTGCCATGGATCAGCTCTTAGGATGTTAATCCGATATAAGAGAATAGAGCTCCGATACCAATTGAAGTACGAGTAGGCAACTCTAGAGGGGGGGGGGGTGAATAGAATATGTGTCGATAATACCCAATTAAAAATAACTCTATTCACATTCACCCAACAGAAATAATAATCAGAGTATAAGTGCAGAATATAAATAGAGATCAGAGAAGCATACGCAGACACAGCAGTTTGTAACCTGGTTTCCCTCGTGGAGGACTAGTCCAGGCCTAAGAACTCTAGCTCAGGATTGAAATCCACTATTTGTGAAATAGCGTACAACCACGTGCCTTTACTCAGAAGAGCACGCCAACTTCTTACAGATTCGCAGATGGCGAGACTTAGAATTGTCCAAGTTACTACTTTTGGAACTCTTGCACATAAACTTCTAGTTGACTCGCACTGAGCAGCTTAGGGGCTTGGGAAGTTTTGTGCCTAGTTAGATGAGAAGAATAAGCTCTTGAATGTATAGGCTATAAAAAGAGAAGATGAGAAGATTGGATGATTGAAAATGAGAGAAATCAAGGCCTATATATACTAGTCCAGAGAGGCAGAGTCGGCCAGAACTCTGTCCCAAATATTCAAAAATTTAGCTATTGGACAACTAGCAACCAGCAAACCCTAAAAATCAGGTCTTGAAATTAAGGGGGCAGAGTTCGGCCCGAACTCTTGTGGGACAGAGTTCGGCCCGAACTCTGTCTCCTTGGGGACAGAATGTTCAATGGGCTGTTTTGGGTTTGGCAGGTTTTTGGACTTTTGTTTGTGGAGCTTTGGGTGTAAAGTCTAGGGTTGAGATACTCAGTGTGACTCAACTTACAATAGCCTAGACTCAATAAAAAGTAAATACAGACTCATAGAATAAGTAAATAGCAGCATGTCATAGCAATTTTTGATGATGTTCGTCTTGAGCTGATATGTAGTGATTGTCTGTTTTGGAGCTTGATGAAGCTTGATGTGTCAAGTTGGATCATAACAGATATCGTTTTGTTAATATCAATATAAGGTTGACTGCGATCCAGCTTGGGTCAATAATACAATGGCTACATTCTCTCAGAAATATTACATATTATAATGATCTCGTTCCATATATTACGTCGATTTATATACAAAACTAACTCTTTGCAGTAGATGTCGTCTCTTGGTATCTTTTTTTATTTCTGGCTCCTGAGGATGAGGTTCGGGCTATCGCTTCGGACTATCCATCTCGATTCATCTTGTACCTACGTGCAGACTGATGATGGGTCAGTATATCAACATACTGGTGATTGTGAACAAAGGCTCTATTTGTCTGAAACGATCATTAATTCATTTATTGAAAAAATATTTCTTGTGATGTGATCTTACTACTTTTACCCATGTTCATTTCATGCATATTCAGAGTCTGATTACATCTTTTGAAATATCTTTGAAAAGCCATAGTTCATTTTTTTTCTTTCAAGCATACAAGGGACTAATCATTATTGACAAGCACGATTATCAGTTGTTTTCTCTGAAAGGGACATAACAATTCTTGGCAACAATTTATTCTTTAAGCAACTCATGTTCAGGAAACTTGGCAACAAAATATCACTTTTCAGTGATTCTTACCATAGCCGACGGTCCATTCTTACACAAGACAAAGGATTAGCATAAAATAATATAACCAGCATTCCTCATGTCATTTCTGCACTGATACTCTTAGCAAAATAGT